>JAJHJA010000781.1:0-276410 GCA_021202915.1 Heliconius himera | reverse complement strand
TTTGAGCTTGTTATACGTCTTTGTCGATTGTTTGGGATTGAGTAGTTTATTTTGGATCTTATTAAGTTGTAGATAATTATATATATTTTTTTTTATTATTTCACAAATCTTCAGAAATTTTCTGAATACTGAATAGACAGATTTGCATTTCCATATCTACATTTCCGCGGACTTTTTATGTTTTCTCGTTTCTGGTCGAAGATGTTTAATTCAATAACCACGCCACGTTTTCACTTCAAATATAAGTTGAGAACAAAGTGATATATATGATGTTTCTTCTTACTCCTATTTAGCAAAATCGTAAAAATACATATCTTAATAATCAGTACTAATATGACAGTAAAACTAAATAAATTATTTCTTAAATGAATCATTAGAATATTATTTTAATACTAAACAGGTACCTGAGGTTGTTTAAATACCTAAGCGGTTTCTAAAGACAAAGGAGTTTTTGTGGCTACTGTAAAGTTCTTGCTAATTATATACGACTCAGTTATTTTGCATTCACGTCAGTTTCATGAATATGACTAATCGCCTAGTTTATATGCTCATATACTTCTTGGTTTTTTTATTTACCTATCGGTTATAAAAGAATCAATTCATATATCCATTATAATGTAAATATTAAATGAAAATCTTTTTATTTTAAATATGTCCAAAATTGACTTAGCAATAAGGAAACAACTAACGTTGTATTTCTGCAGTTTAAATAAAATGTATTCTTAATTCAAATTGAATTTTGCGATCTCTTTTTGATCGTCGCTACCACCGCGACATTGCACCGTTACGGAAGGTAGTATATTTCTATAATTTTTATTTTAAAAATGATTACCTAAATAAACATTATCTAATACATTTTTGGAATTAAAATTTTCTTCAAAGCAAACAAGCAGAAGTCATTAGAAACAACATAGGCTAAAACAGGACTTACCTTGCACACGTCAGTCTACATTTGGTTAGTGTGAATAGCTGTCCTCGTTTAAGACCTTAATAATATTTATGTCAAAATGTATTAAAAATGCGTTCATCCATTAAGGCGGAAAATCTGGTATACTAAGATATTTTAGTGTATATAGATTTTTAAAGTATAGGTATTGTTGCTATGTAGGTAGCTAGTTTATGTGCATATTTTATACTTATAATAATATTATATTTTACTTGCTTTAACTATTTTTTGAGATGGACTTACAACTAGGTTTTAATCCTTTGTTTCAAATATATTGAAGATATTTTACCAATATATATCTATGATTTTTACATATCTATTATTTTAATGCTACAAACAGAAAAACAAACACTTTTTCCTTCAATATGTACTAAATATTTTTTAATACCAAAATATAATTTCGCAAACATCTCCATCTTTTTATATAAATATGATGTAAATTTAAATTAATGTGTTGAAATGCCACTATAAAATAATTTACCTAATAATATTTTATTAAAAAGCTACATTTAACACAATTAACTTGCAGCATCTGACAGCATTGCGCCTGCGCACCAAAAAACAACAAAACGGCGGCGTGCCATCAACCCCGTTCAAAATTTAATATTTTTTCGTCAAATTCTAAGAACCTGTGTTATATCGCACTACCTGCCTTGATTATGGTATAAAAACCTCGTTAAGGACTTTTTGCGGACGGAGCACTAATCGTTTTATGACAACTGATGTTTTAATGAGAAAATTGCTTTTACGCTTAAACTTATACGGTATATCTTCATTTTATAATTTAGCCTTATGTGCTATTATATTATAATATTTTTAACATTAAAATATATTACTGTTTGTTTTTATTTTTTGGAGTTAAGACTTCAGAGAAGACAAGCAAAAACGTTGTTAACTAAGTACAAAATATACCTCAAATAATTTTAAAACTAAATCAAAATTAGTTGAAATAAATTCATTTTTAATATGTTTATAACCCAAGGCTGTTTTTACAGTGGAATCAATAAGCATGCAATCTTTTATAGATCTGTGAATATTACAAATATCCATGACATTACAAATTTAAATCGAAACACCTTTATGTTGCCGCCTTCTGGAACACAACCAATCTTGTAATTTAGTGTTCGTCTCGTTAGTATATTTTATAAAATCGCTAGGCCGGCCATCTAAGGCCGCCGCCCGGCAAACTTATTGACATTCATATTTAACGCCACACGTGACCCAAAACCCACACTCGATGTCGTCAATCCCAAGTAATTTTACGCCCAATCGAGAGCGATAAAAATTAATACATCACACGGAGACCGACCCGACGATAGTTCTTTATGTACGATCAAAAAGCGACCCAGTCGGCCAGACTCCTAAGATCTACGACTTTCGATATGATAAAAAAGCACATATAAAGTCCGTTTTCGGATATAGTTTTTTTTCGCGTTAGACCAATGTCAGGGTGACCAAGGCGACCGACGGTGGAATTCGAAACGTACGAAACTCCAGTCTAGCGATGGTAGCTTTTTATCGGTCGAAATATCGATGATTCTGGCGGTTCTCACAGATGAAGACATAAAAATTTAGGTAGTCCGGCGGCGCGTCAAACGGACCACATGCAATATTTCGGAAGGTTTTCGGAATCGACTCGTCTTCTTATTGGTTTGGGTGTCCGCCAAATTGGTGGTCCCTCGCGCCTTTTGCATCAACCTATTATTTTAGTCCAAATCGCCCGCCTCGTCTTGTACGAGCGTGATCGACAAATCAAGGCGTCTCGTTCTTTTTGTGTTCCTCAAAACGTGTTTGTTTTTGGAGGTATAAGGCATGTAATTATAATGGAGTCTCGCGAGCAATCGCGCTTGTGATGAAGCATCGAGTTGATTAACTTTGATTAATAACTAAATAATCGCGGTTAAGTAATAGATTGTTTTTGCCCAACGCTATAATTATACGGCATAAAATATGCGAGGTTGTCGGTACGTTGGTTTTTTGCGATCGGTTTTTGCGTAAAGGATTTAACAAACAAAAAATACGTCAAATAAGTTGTTAAAACTTGAATAAATATATACCTGTTAAATATTTTTGCGAAACCAACACAATCTGATGGCAGGAGTGAACTCGAATAAAAATATTTGCCTTCGTTTGTTTTAATAAAATTGTCATTTCATTTTATAACATAATATAATAAGTACGGTAAATTTTTTTATATCACATAAAAACTTTGATATGTTTAAATTTTGCTTTTAAATTTTATTTGAACTGAAATGAGTCATAAAATTCTTATAATCGGGTAAATTACGAGAAGGGTATCGACGTGCGTTTCCAATTAGCGTAGAAATACTTGGGATGTTCCTAATTTAGCACGCATTATGGTATCTCGCGGAGAGGTCGTAAACGTCCGGCGGTCGGTTATTAATCACGTAGAGTATAATAAGTGAACATTTATATGCAAAGCATGTTGACATCTCAATCTAAAGATAGTTTATTAAAGCAATATTTTTATTATTTAGTCACGGTTGAGGAAGTTTTGGTGTAGGATTCTCTGTTTAACGTTAGACAGGGAAACATATTGCTGTTTAAAAAAAATTATCTTTACTTTTACGAATTGCAAGACGTGTCGCTTTTGAATTGTCAATAATTATAGTGCTTTTATTTATTTTCTTTATGTACTAGGTGTCCATTTTTCTCCTGTTGCTATAATTGCGACTAAAAGGACCATTAACTATAAATTCATAATTATTTATAATGCTAGTATATATTTGAGGGCTGTAAACGCGACGATTACGATCTTGATTCCAATTTGGAGAAGTAAATTATGTTAAATTTACCGCTCTGTGAGACAAAGTGCAGCGTTCACACTGTATCGAAACAAAAACGGAGTGTCTCAACACGAGGTTCTCTCAGCCTATCCAGCTATAAGTTGGATTTACCTAAAAGCTAAAAAAATATTTAATTTAGTTTTACATAATATATACAAACGTTCACTAATATATGCATGCAATACAACACTCATTACAACCGGACACGTGTTCGATCACTAAATTGTCTAGATTATATACAGCGTCTCCATCAATAATATCGAATTGCAGTTTCATTTGTATAGTAAACGGTCAATAAATTATTAACAGTCTATGTATTCTATTGACTAAATTGTTTATGGCATATCTAATAAAGCTATCGATTTAGAATTAAGTTGGTAACTTTTAATGTTGAGGCCGCCGTCTGAGTTTTATCTGTTATTATTAATTTTGATAATTTAATATGCTTGATCTCTTTTACATGTTGGGAGTTCTTTTTTAAATTTGTTAGGATTAAAATGTATGAATGGCGCAAGGGCACTGTGAGCACGACAGATTTTGGGTTCGATTCCCACTCAAAGATATGATATATTTCATGTTTACATTTTTTCACTCTGGTATTGATGCAATGCGCGGCGTTGAGTATCGCCACTGGACACGTAATGCCTCCAGATGTTCTCAGTTTTCCGCCGAATTCGGCGTGTCACAACAACACACAACAGAGTGTCTTTACACTAGGTTCCCTCCGCCGATTCTGCCATGAGAAAGATAAAGCTTAAAGCTAAAAAAATATAATATTATATAGAATAATTAAAAAAACTATACCTACACATATTCCTCTGCAATCCTCTACAATATCGAAGCGGATCGTTTGCATTAAACCCAAAATTATTATGGACCACCATAGTTTATTTGGAATATTTGAATTAATGATTTAATTACTTTCAGGTTTAGAATATTTAAGTGCAGCGAGAAGTTTACATCCAGAGCTTCACGCGGGAAGTACGCTTGCAAGTCAAGATTTCCAGTTTAGCTTAGATGGTATGTAAAACATCATATAACATCTTTAGGAACTAACCGTATATTTGAAAACTTCATCCATTGAAATTGTAAACAAGGCAGCTGTGGATTTGATTTCTTCTTAGGGAATAAATTATTTTCATTTTCTCACTCTGGTAATAAGATAATAAGACAAAGCGCGGCGTTGAGATCCGCCACTCAACACACAATGAACAAAATGGCAAACCTTAAACAGAAATTACGGAACAAAATTCTTAACACTAGATTTTCTCTGAGGAATACAACGTGAAGTTAAAAACAAATAAAATTTACCTACATGTAATTTTATTATAATTATTAAATATATTGTTACAGGATCTCGAATAGCTTCCCCAAATCGTCTCAGGTTATCCGGCGGGGCAATTGGTGCTTCTGTTAATAGGAAACGAGCGGTATCCTGGAGTCCTTACTCTGCTGAGTCCTTGGATTTGGCTGCTGTGATCAGAGCGTCACCTGCCAGTTTGGCAGTCAGGGCACCATCTGCAGCTTCCACTGGCAGTTATGGACATCTTAGCGCTGGTATTTAATATTAACTTTAAGTTTATTAATATAATGACAGGTGTATTTTAGTTTAACGAAATTATATTGTTATATGTCAAAAATTGATTAATGATTATATATTTTTTTATCTAATTACATAGCTCGCAATTTCTTTCTATATTGTCATAACATAATGAAATACCATTATCTTTGTTCCATTTTTTTCTAGTATATTGCTCAAAAAACATTACTGATAATATAGACATTGCACTTTGAGTGGCATGGCTTTGACACCAGAGCAAAGAAACAAAAATATATATTTCTTCGAGTTAGTATCGAACCCACAACCAGTCGCGTTTATAGTCACATTTGGCCCCTGCGCTACAACTGGCCTCTACTTAAAATATTTTTCAAATAATAACTACTAGGTTAAATAAATGCTGATCTTTGCTAAAAATCTCTTATAACTTCTAGGTGCAATATCTCCCGCATTATCACTATCACACGCGTCTCTCGCTCAACAACTATTGGCCCGTGGTGGCGTCGTGGGTGGTAGCGGCGTCCTTCCTGCGGGTGTTTTGCTGGACCCTGCGCATCAGCAAGCTGCGGCGGCCGCTGCGCATCACGCTGCGCATGCGCATCTTGTTGCTGGTATTCATAGGTGAGTTTTGTTTATCTTCATGTGTGTCATATAAAGTGGGCAGAATATATATATAAATTATATAAAATAAACAAAGCGATTCTAATTTTCAATTTTTAAAAACTTTAAATCTATGTTATATATTTTAGATCTCACATATCATCACCGACGCAGCTACTGATAGGAGCGCCAGTAGATGTAAGACCTGGACTCGGCTTAGACGGAACACCGCCTCAACATATGCAGCAACCACCGCAACAACCTGAAATTACTAGTGTTATGGAAGCAGATAGGTAAAAATATTTTCAAATTTATTTTATTCTTTCTTGTGTATAATAATAATACTTCAAAATAGCATAAAGTACAACAGAATTTAAATGGCATATTGAATTGGGATACCTACATTTCTTTTAAGTTTTCGTCTTTGTATATAGCGTTAAAATCACGTCCATTCCTCAACTTTTTATCATAATAATTATGAAAAATGTAATATGTTTTTCTAGCTTTAATATTTTTATTTTTTCTAACACTCTCTTATCTATACTGATACAATAATACTTATATATATATCAATCTACCCGTGACCACGGACTACTGCATACTACTTTCCGAAACTTCGTCGGGTTTTTAAAAATATATCTTATCTATTGTATGTTTTTTTTTATTTTCTAAATATATATTCATTAAATTTAAAATGAAGTAGGTACAAAAAGATAATCAAAATTAATCAAGAATCTTGCTACTCATTACGCACTACTTTTACGTTTATCTCACTATCTTATAGCTCTTAATTTACCTCACTACAATAATCTATAAAACATTCTTAATTCCGTATTACAGTGCATCAAACATCCTTAATCAAAGGAAATCCCCGCCTGGTCTGATATCGCATAGAGACATTAACAAGCCGCTATCAGCCGCCGCGGAGAGCACTGTGCACGACGGGTTGGACTCTAAGGACGAACCTGGCGATTTTATTGAGACTAATTGTCATTGGGTAAGTTTACTATTGACTATCTATGTATAGTACGGTCGACGAGTCTTGGCCGCCCACAAGCGTTGGGAAGAAAATTAACAATAGTAAGAATCCTAAAACCAAACCTATGCAGCCATCTACTGCTATATTCAGAGCGGCCACGATCCTCCGATAACACTGTAATTATGTTGTTTCTTCGTCTTTATCTTCTATGCTAGTACTTATTCTCGAAAGTTAATTTAGTTTTAAAATTCTGAAGTATTGAATAAAATGTTTTTTTTTATTCATAATATATTTTTTAAATTTTGAAATATGTTTTGGTGCATTTATGATTTTTTGTTGCAAAATAATGTTTCAAAATAGGGCTATGATAAAAAATATGTGACATAAAAATGGTAGACATGTAGGAGAAAAAGAGAAATAGAATAATAAATGTTTAAATGACTACAAGAAAATAATATATTTATTGAAATGATTTTTTTAATTTCTTTACTTTGGCGTCGAGACAAAGCGCGGCATTGAGTTTCGCCACTTAACACGCAATGCCTCCAGAATTTGGCGTAAATAAAAAAATGGGGAACGGAGTGTTTTAACATTAGGTTCTCTCTGCCTAACCTGCTGTGTGCGGGATACAGCGTGAAGCTGATTTAATTTAATTTTTAAAATAAATATAATTTACAATTTAACAATATTTCAGGTCGACTGTAAACTAGAATTTCCAACACAAGATGACTTAGTGAAGCACATTAACACAGATCACATACACGCAAGTAAAAAAGCGTTCGTTTGTCGTTGGGTCGGCTGTTCGAGGGACGAAAAGCCTTTTAAAGCTCAATATATGCTGGTTGTACACATGCGGAGACATACTGGTGAAAAACCTCATAAATGTACTGTAAGTATTATAAAATGGTGGTGTATTTTTTGAAGAACATTTCAACTCTTTCTTTGAACTTCTATTGAAAATATTTACTTAGGTCTGTTGACAAAGTATTATTGATATTATTATCGTATTAATAAATAGAATAAGTTAAAAAATGGGTTAAACAAAAATATGAAGGTCAAAAAATATTTAAAAATTTGTTTTTTTATTTCAGTTTGAGGGTTGTTGTAAAGCGTATTCAAGGCTGGAAAATCTAAAGACTCACTTACGAAGTCACACCGGGGAAAAACCATACACATGTGAGTACCCCGGATGTGCGAAAGCCTTCTCCAACGCCAGTGACAGAGCTAAGCATCAGAATAGAACGCATAGCAATGAGGTAAGACGATAGATTTATATAGGAAAATATATTTTTGAATAAACTGAAATAATAGTGTGTGAGCGGCACAGCATCTGAATGTAAACGGGAGGGTTATGGGTTCGATTTCCACTCAGAGGAATTAATCATTTTACTTATTCTCTCTGGTAAAAAGACAAAGCGCGGCGTTGTGTTCTGGTACTCAACACGAAATGCCTCTAAAATTATGTACCTAGCTTAAATAATATTTCTCTACTAATCTTAATGTACATTTTAATTTCTTTCAGAAACCCTACGTCTGTAAAGCTCCGGGTTGCACTAAAAGATACACCGATCCGTCGTCCCTTAGGAAGCATGTTAAAACAGTTCATGGAGCTGAGTTCTACGCCAGTAAGAAACATAAAGGTGAGAATTAAAATCATCTAAATATATTAATAACTTAATATATCATTTTATACTATTAAAATTCAAACTTCACAGTATAATATAATTTTGTAATTCTATTTAATTTCTATTTTTAATTTTGAGAACTGTGTTTTTAACGGCGAAACCTAACGTTGCATTTAATTTTCTTGACTGATTTTTTTTATTCCATCATCAGGTTGCAGTCGAGGTGATGATTCAGCGGAATCCGGAGGTGGAGGAGCAGGTTCATCACCAAGGTCAGAAGAGGGTGTGCCCTTGGTTAGAGGTCATACTTCATCAGCGTCTGTCAAAAGCGAGAGTCCAGCTTCACCCTTACCTATGGGACTTCATACCAATGCTCATCAGGTGAGTCTTTGTTTTGTAATTGTATTGTGTTGTGCACGTAGTAAAAGTGCGTGCAGTAAAGAATGATATAATATTCTAATAGAAAAATGCAGTAATACCAATAATTAACAAATTACTACACATCAAAATGAGTAGTATGACCCTATGAATCTTACTATTGTTATAAAGGCACCATTATGTGATGCAAAATTCGAGCAAAGAGTGCTCAGCTGAGGACATTAATAAAGATAAATGTTCTGTAAAACGATACAGTGTGGCCTCAGTGGTCTTATTCATTCATTGTATATTTGAATATTAACATATCATTGCAAATATAATGTATTCGTATATATGTGATATAAATAAATAAACAATAATTATATTTTTTGCAGCTGTCAGCGCAATGTGGCGGTGAATTGGATTTCGGCGGATCAGGTCTTGGTGGATTCAGTGACGAGAATGGTGCACCTTATTTTAGGCTTGATGGAGAAGTAAATATATTTTATAATAATATAAAATTTTAGTTTTAGTTGGTATTTGACTTTTTTGTTTGTAAAATTAGTTCGTTTCTGAGAAGATTTTGTTAATAACTTTGAGTTACTCCTTTTTTTTATAAAATAATAATCGAACAATTTTTGTAAGTTTCACTTACTTAAAGTTGGACTAATCTACCATTGCATCTGTCGATCCAAACTAATAAAATTTCATCTTCAAAAGCTACTGAATGGATTAAGTTTCATCTTAATCTATTCAGTAGCTTTTGCGTGAAGGTAAAACAAACATCCATCCTCACAAATTTTCACATTTATACTATTATATTAGGTAGGTTATAATTTAAATAATTAATATATTTTAAACGATTCGATTTAGGTCGAACAAGAAGTAGTTGGTGAAGTAGGACAGTTGCCTCTCATGCTGCGCGCCATGGTGGCCATAGGAGAGCCTCGAGCACACCACCACGCGCCTCGCTTCGGGAATAAAATGGGCGTGGGGCGGTTAATGCCTCACGTACATGATATTGGTGGTAAGTGGTCATTCTTTAATTAATTTTTGGGTCATATACATCTATATATTTTGTTTCAATCTTATTCGTTTTAGCTTCACACTGTATCCTCCATAAAGCAGGGTAGACAGAGAGAACTTAGTGTTAACACTCTCCATTCCCCACGCATCACCGAATTTATGAGGCATTGCGTTTTTGGTTGCAAAACTTAATGCCACGCTTTGTGTTGTTGCCAGAGTAAAGTAATAAAAATTAATAATTAAACGCGCTACAAATATTTATTAGGAGCAAATACCAATTTTCTTCAAACATTGGTTATTTTAAATTAATAATAAATTGTTCTTGTTGTAACTTTGCTATATTATATTTGTAGGCGCTTGTAATTTATTAAGGTTGAGAGATATCTGGCAGGTGGGTTGTAATCAAGGTAAGTGTCTAGCAATAGATAACGTGATAAGAAAATTTTAAAAAATTGAGCTTTATAATTTAACAAAAGTTAGGTACTATTTTATGTACCTTATTTACTGGTGTACTGCCGGAATTGGGTGTATGCACACCCCCCATGTGCATGCACATGAACATTCAGGTTTTATAATACAACAAAGGTCTGGTTGCTTTCAATTCTCGCTCTATATATAGTATAAGCAATAGTTTAGATACTAGAGAACGATCTTTACGTACAGAGTACGTCGCCATAGCAACATGTATATCACTTTATAAAAAGTGTGTATTTATTTTATTATATATAATATATGTTTTATGCATTATTAAAATAATATAAGGATTCTGGACGTCTTCTCTATATAAAGTATAATTGTGCCAAATTTTCTACTCCGCCGCCGTAAGTCCGCTTAATTTTCGATTTCAAAAAGGCGTACAAATTTTTGCTTTACGTGTTTTAATATGTAGGTTGCACTTATTAACTTTATCACTTCTTTTTCTTAAAGGTGCAATGCCAGGTAGAACGGAACTAGGTACTAATGTGGCAGTGGAGTTGAAATCCGGTTTGCCAAACACAAGACGGGATTCAGGAATCTCTTCTGGAAGCAGTTTATATAGTGCAAGGTAAATTTATATGTTTTGATTGTTTTTTTAGCTTCACGCTGTATCCCGCGTATTGACAGAATTAATCTAGTATTAGGGCACTCTGTTGGGCCATTTTCCTCCGCTCATCACTAGCATCATCGGGCATTGCGTGTTCAAAAACGGCGTTGAGTGACAAAATTCAACGCCGCATTTTTGCCTTGTTGCCAGAGCAAAAGAGTGGGTATCGAACCCACAGCCGTCGTGTTTACAGCTCCTGTGCCAGGACAATATCGACAACTATAGTAGTTAACAGTGTGGGACTTATTTGAGACAAAGATACTAAATCATTTGGAATTTTTTTTAAATATTGTCGTCTTGTAAAAACAAAATGCGGTGTTCATTTTCACTGTATTATTTTATTATATTATACTTTACAGGGTTCGAATTTGTATATGGTTGTTTACTAGTATTGAAACACTAAGAATGACACCTGACTATGCTTAACTAATCCCACTAAAACATTTTTATAAGTATAATAAGTATATATTTTAATAAACATTAATTAGAACACTGCATTATAATCAAAAGTAACTTAACTTAATTTTTTCTATATAATAACTATCTAAAATATTAATTTTATCCATTCTGTGCAGATCATCCGACATATCGCGTAAAAGCAGCCAAGCGTCTGTAGTATCTGGAGCAGTGGCCATTACGACGGCGCAGCGTTTAGTTACGCATGCAACTGTGTACGACCAGCTTTCGCCTGATAGCAGTCGGAGGTGAGATATAGCGAGATACTTGAATAATATATATTAAACTACTATAATCAATAATAATGATTAATTTATTATGCTAAAATACCGTTATAATTAATATTACCAAGTTTAAATTACATTTTGAGTAAATTTGATTAGCATTAAAATTAATGAATGGAACAGTTATTATTTGTCTAAATATATGAATTAATATAGTATCAAAATTTTTTGAAAATATATAATGTTCTTTTCTAATATAGCAAAGGTAAACAGTTTATTTAATTAAAATAAGGATATGTTTATATTGCTGTATCTCGCACACAGCATGGTAAGCAGAGGGAAACCTAGTGTTATGACACTCCGTTCCCCCCTTTCTGCAGAATTTTGGAGGCATTGCGTGTTGAGTGGCAAAGCTTAACGCCGCGCTTTGCCTCCACACCAGAGCGAAGAAATGGAAATATAAATTTAAGTAAATATTTCATCTGTTCGAGTGGCACTCAGTTTTACAGTCGCACTTTGTGCCGCTGCGCCACGACTGGACTCTACTACCTACTATTTATATAAATATATAATATTTGAGACAATATATCTATAATAGTTCTTAATTAGTCGACTATGCTAAAATAGTATTATTTGTATTTGTATAATATATATTTGTTCGTTGTTATATATTAAAAAGGTAATTGCTTTACAAACGTCATTTTTTTTTTGTGGGTACTCTGTCACACACACAGTGTCTCTTATTTTTATAAATATTGATAATTCCTTGTATTTTACACAGATCCAGTCAAGTGTCGTGTGTCGGATACGCACCGCCTCCCTCCTCAGCACTAGCAGCTGTGCAAGCAGTAAGAACCTCGCAAGGCAATCAGGTAATATATTATTAATTATATACTTTAATTTTACAGAAGAAACATTACAAATAAAAAAGACGCCTCATTTTCTTGTAAATGTCCAAGCAAAATTGTTTATTGAGCACTTGATCCAAATAATTTAATGCCTTTCTTTAACTGTTTAAGTAATCATTGTGCGAAGTCACAGTTCAACTATTATATGATAGCATGTATTTATATAGATATAATATATTATATTCAAGTAATGTATTTATATATACTATTAACATAAGCGCAACGCTTTTCGCCCAGAATTTATTTCTACAAATTGCGTGTGGAATGACGAAATTCAACGTCGCGCTTTGTCTTGTTACCAGAAAGAGGAAATAATAATAATTCATTCTCTGGAGTAGAATTTAAACGCACAATCATCGCGTTGACAGTCAATTACTATACTGTTACGCCAAGACGGCCTTATGTACCAAAAATACAAATGTCTCATTATTTCCAGGCTGTACTCCTCCGAGGTGTGACCTGTTCTGAAGTGAGGGCAGAAGAGTTAGCACTAGAACTAGATCCAAACGTACAAATTAAGGAAGAAGCTAGACGACTATCTGAACAGTCCAACTTGAGCGACCAGGCCCAGGGATACCAGCCCTATCCTTGTAATAATGATGATGTGGTAAGTTAAATATTATTTTGTTTTATTATACGAAACATACTCAGTCTCCATTTTAAATTATTCATTCCTGCAAGTAGTTATTGAAACACAAACATCGCTTATAGTTAGAGGTTTTCTTGGCGTGCCTACTTAGGATAAATGCGTTTATTAAAAAAATATTATATAACATATAGTAATAAAAAAATATATAATTTGCTTTAATCATCACAACCTTTTTTAATATTTTTATTAAATAAAGTCATTTATTCAATTATGTAATAAACAAATTTTCTAAATTCGGGGAAAATGGAGTAACTTAACAATAAATCGTAAATTTTTTAGTTTTATCACTCTTAAAAACTATAATAAAATATTTTCTAGGCTTTAGATTTCATATCAATCTTTTATTTAAGGGTGATGCTCCATTCCCATTTAAAACTGAAGATGACCACGAAGTGAACTACAAGGAGTCGCGTTCAAATTCAACCAATACTGTGGTTATCACTACCGCCCAAGTTCACCATCCCAACCAAGAAGTTAACCTGGAACAGGTAAATATGGTTTGTGAATTTAAAGAGTAAATTTATTTTTTATTTTTCCTTGCTTCTGCAGCATTAACTGATTTTTTTTTATTTTTTTAAATCTTGTTGTGAACGGTCCCTTTCCGTTTGGTTGCTTTCAAGTTGGATGGACACTACTGAAATAGTCCACTGTTACGCTCTGGATTTGAACACCGTCCTATGCGGGGCAAAACTCTCTAATAAACGTAATAATATATATGTGTTTCTATATTTACTTATTTACTATTTATTCTAGGTCGCTGAAGGTGAAATGGTGGAGAACAAGCTGGTGATACCAGACGAAATGATGCAATATCTTAACCAATCAATATTGGGAACCGATTCGGTAGCACCAGCCAAAACAGACTCCACAAATAAAAAATCAGAAGGGAAAAGCAACGAAGATGACAACCCTACCAAAGACATTTTAAGCAATGAAACACAAAACAATAATAACGATAGTGATAAAATCAGTGACGTCGCTACTAGTGATGATTCTCTTCTCAAAAATCTAGGTGCCATAGGAAGTGATCTCAATATAAGTGATATCCAAGTCGATTTAAGGTCGTTAGACGTTAGTATGTCGGGTAACAGTGGCTCTCTTTTAGTCCCTAAGTCTCCGAATGAAAAGAACTCTCCAATACAAGAGCAAGTTATTCCGGAAGTCATTGAAAAATGTGAGCAGGAATATACAAAACCGCCTACAAGTAATGTTTCTACAAATAATCCGTTACAATCATTACAAACGATGGCTGCAAACCAAACGGAACAATCTAATAGAATGAGAATAAATAATCCACTACCTCAAAAGCCCGCCATGAGTCACAAAACTGTTGTGATGCCTCCACAAACTATTATGAGTCCTAATCTAGTGCATAGTATGTTGAGCCCACAAAGTCTTCCCCATAGTTCTATGAGTCCTCAGAGTGTAAGGAGTCCTCAACATATGCCTCACGGCATTACGAGTCCCCCTAGTGTATACAATGTTATGAGTCCACAAAGTGTCATGAGCGTAATGTCTCCGCAACATAACGCTATGAGTCCACAAAGCATGCAAAGCTTAATGAGCCCTCAAATGCCAAACCAAATGATGATGAGTCCTCGACATAATAATATTGGGAGTCCTATTTCACAAAACATGGCTAGTCCTATGATGAACATGGCGAGTCCGATGGCTCAAAATATAGCGAGTCCCATGAGTCATGGCATGGCAAGTCCCATGCATCCTGGACTACAAAGTCCCGTTACAAGCCCTATGGTGCAAAACATGACAAACATGACGATGAATGTTCAACCAGTTCAGAATCAAAATCAGAATATGATGATGAACACAACAGCTTTAGCATCGCCAGCGTATAATAATCGTCAGAACTGTAACAATAAGGTACCCAATAAAAACTATAACAATGTTCCTAATCAATTCCAAAATCAAAAATACAACCAAGCCCCACCTTATCCAGCACAAAACCAAAACTTTAACATGAGAAATCAGAACATGCAACCATATCAAATGATGGGTCATTTCAATCCAAATCAGCCTCAAATGGCGATGATGCCTGCAAACCATCAGAATATGGTGTATAACAATCAAATGAATTACATCCAACCCATGACTTATATGAACCAATCGAATCAATTGCATCCGATGCAAATGTCAAGATCATCAGTAATGAGTGTTGATAATAGCGGTAACATGAGCCGAGGAGCCTTAAATAGTTACTGTGAACAACAGAACGTTTGTCCACCGTCAGTGCAAAACGCACAATATAATCAAAACATACAATACCCTCAACCACCGCCTTATAACACTGTAGTAAACAACTCTAACGTCATGGGTCCACCACCGCCGAAAAACAATCATCAATACAACCAAGCTATGATGAATAATAATCAATATTATAATCAGCAACGTTCCTACAACCAGTGGGACTATCCAGGGAATCAATTCAACAAACATAACATGCAGAAATCAGTGCAAAATTCCGTTAACATGTCCACCGGAAGCCAAAAACCGAACGGAGCGAGGATGTCGATAAATTGCAACCAGGTAATCAAAAATGGTGGTGAACAGCAAACTGATTGTAGTATGAACAGTTTGAGAAGTCAAAATAACCAAGCAGACGTCCAAGTGTGGGATATATCGCAATCCCAAATAGAGGCTACCAACGGAAGAAAGAAGAACCAGAACAACATGCGCCAGGAAACTTACCAGCGGACTTTGGAATATGTCGAGAACTGTGAAAATTGGAAAAGTTCAGAAATGGTCTCAAGCAGTACTCATCCCCTACAAGGTGGCGACAACATGGTTGTAAACGATCTCCAAACATCTTTATCTTCGTTTTATGAAGAGAATCAATATTTGCAAATGATACAATAGTTTAAAATTTTGTGTTGATTTATAGTACGGTCGACGAGTCGTGGTCACCCTGAATTTAGGCTTTTTGCACTATTACGCTTTGCCCGTTTGGAACAAAATTATTAAAAGTAACAAGAAAATAAATTAAAATTTGCGCAATTATCTAAAGCTAACTATCTTTCAGGGCAGCCATGAGCCGTCGACGGTACTTTTTTAATAATAATAACTGTGGTGCAGCAGCAGATAACTTTACTCTGCCTCAAGAGACTGACTAATGATTAATTCTAAATTTCTACTATCATTATATGAAATAACTTTTTTATATATGTATTTTTCAAATTATTTTATGAAAAATATTCAAAAAATTGGAGTTTACAATATATTATTTCAAATCAGGTACTTGATTTTTATATTTCAAATATTTGACAAAATATTTACACTTTGGCCTTATTTTATGTTTTTAATTATTAATTTGGTAATATTTTTCTTATCTATTATTTTATAGCTAAAAAAGACAAGAGTAACGCACATTTTAGAGTTGTTGTAAATAATATATACTTACATTTCAAATGTCTTCCACTTATAACAATATTATCGCTTATTTTAAACCAGTGCCTTAACAATGCATGTATATAGAACAAAAATGAATTTAGCAAAAGTGCCTTAATTTTTGAATAGGATTCGCTGGTGCCTATTTTATTAAGTGAATTTAAAGAGTAAATTTATTTTTAAGTATGTTTTTTCTATAAATACTGTAAGTTTCAACTGAGATTATTAATGCTGTACAAAGTAGTTTTTTATAGAATTTTTACAAATGTTAAATTCGATTTATTTTTAATTATAGTTTTAGTAATAGATATTAAGTTTGGCAATAAGAGCAGTGTTTCGAAGACAACGAATCTCCTAGTTTAATGTTTTATATGAGATTACTAGATCTAAGTATTGTTGTTTATTTAAAATAAGAATGAACGCACAAATGAAGTTTTATAAAAGGGAACTGTATTTTGTAATAAATTATTGTTTGTAAAAAAAAAAACTTTTGTAAACATTTTTGAACATTAATTTTTAATAAAATTATTGAATAAATTTCTTATGATGTATTTTGTTGTTTTCTTTCTTTTATATTAGTTTTTTAATAATAATCATTCTTAATAATTATTTTCGTTTTTTAGCTTCACGCTGTATTCCGCAACTAGCAGGATTAGCAGAGGGAACCTGGTGTTAGTTAAGACAGTCCGTTTCCCATTTCACACGTTCCGTATTTTTCACAGATTTTTTGTGGCATTGCGTGTTGAACTTCGGAACTGAACTCTGCGCCTCGTTACCAGAGCGACGAAATGAAAATATTAAATATTTCATTTCCCGAGTGGACTGGAACCCACAATCGTCGTGGTTACAGCCACTCGTGCCTCAGAGTCACGACGCGACGGCCTCAAAAGTATGTCTTTAATTTTAAAAATGTGTCAATTTATACTCACACACACAAGTTTAAACGTAATGGCAACATTACTAAAAATCACATATAGATGGCGCTCTTTTACTATTTAACTGAGACGAGACGGTTTTGACTATCTCATGGCCCAATTTAAAAAGAAAGAAAAACCTGATTCTTTTTGAGTTCACGCAGTAAAGTTCGTGAAAGCACGATAGTTGTACCGTGTCGTATATCACAAAAAAACATTTTAAAATGTATTTAATATATCATTTTATATTTTGAGAATTATTATTCTTTTCATTTAGCCACGATAATAATGAATTTTAAAACGTTAAGAATTACTAAACTTATGGATTAGGCTATCGGCCTCTAGACGTCATGGTCGACAGTTCGATCCCCAACCGCTAATTTCCTCGCTCTTATCATATAATTATCTTAGTTTCGTCAGTTAACACGTAATATCTTAAAAATAAGGTTGGAAAATGGTGAACGGAGTGTCTTTACACTTCCAACGTTAAGACACTCCGATGTCCATCCTGTCATGAGGAAAAAAGCGTGAAAGTGCTTTAAGAAATCATAAATAACATGGTTACACATATTTATAATGGAAATACAAAATAGACGATTGCACAATATTATTCAAAAGTTATATTTTCTAAGAAGAGATACTGGTCAACATTTTTTAACGTTTTCATATGAAAATTTTAATTAAAAAATTATATTTTAAGTATTTAATACAATAGTAAGAAGAAGCCAGTCGTGGAGCAAGGACACAAAGTGTGACTAAACGCGACTAGATGTGGGTTCGATCCCTACTCGAGGAAATGTAATATTTACTTATTTAATATTTTCATTTCTTCTTTCTAGTGTCCAGGCAATGCGTGGCGTTGAGTTCCGCCACTCAATACGCAACGCCTCCAGAATTCGCCGGAAAGTAGCGAACGGAGAGTCTTAACACTAGATTTTCTCTGCCTAACTTGCTGTCTGCGGGATACAATGTGAAGCTGATTTAATTTTGATTTTAATATAATACTGATAAAACAAAAAATAGACTTAATTATTTTAAATGAATTTGGAAATATTTGCTTTTGGCTTTCCACAGACGAGCTTTTCAAACTTATATAACAAAAATAACGCCTGTTGTCGTGTACATTCCACGGAGTTACGTCGGCTCCACAAAAATAGACAATTATTTTGGAATATGTTGCCAGCAGACGCTATCAATAAAACAGCTTACGAAAAACGAAATCTGCATGCATTGGAGAAAAAATTTAAAATAAGTATTAATGCTTATTATCAACAATATAATAATAAGATGATTTTGTTCTACCAGCTTGTTTTTTTTTATTATTATATGTGAAAAATACAGAATGGATTTATTTGAGACCTAAGATCTATAGCTTTTTTCTTTGCTTTAGTTTTTAGAGATATAATTACAGAATTATACAATACGTGTAATAAAGAAATCTGACCTAACCAACCTAACGAAGCCAGGAACCTAGAGTTAAAACACTGTCGATTCCATTAAGACTAATCTATTCTCCACTTTCCGTCGGATTCTTGAGGCGGAACTCAACGCCACTCTTTGCCTTGTTGCTAGAACGAAAGACCCTTTCCTTGTGCCCCTGAACCAAGGTAGTCTCAGGCCTATTACAGAATATTTTTTACAGTATATTATCACTTTAGCGTTGCAAGGTGGACAGGGAGAACCTAATGTCAACATACTTCGCTTCTCACCTTTTGCCTTAAATTGACGCATTAAGTGTAGTGACTTTCAGGCAACATTTATACTTAAATAAGTATATCGAAATTCAAGTGGGGAACGGAGTGATTTGGTACCACCCTGTCTCTGTGTACCTGCCGCTGCTGGACGTGAAGCTAAAGAGAAACCGAAATTCTTTCTTTTCTAAAAATAGTGGTAAGTCCACACACAATTTGTGAATTTACTTACCTACCACGCTGCCTAAGCTGACAATTGTAGAAAATATGAAAATAAAATATTGAATATCTTTAGAGAGTGTCGCTTACAACGTTGTTAGCACCTATTGCGACACCAGTATTCGTTTAAAAATATCTACACTACATAAATAACTAATGTAATATGACGAATGATGATAGCTGAGTGCTGACGACTTCTCAAATTTTGTGAGTTGCAGATGTATCAATGACACTTTTCTAGTGCAGTTGAGAAATGTTAGACTGTACGCGATGGAATTTATGAAGGTATGTTTGTAAGTAATAGGTATACTCATATATCATATATTGTCGGTAGTGCCGACATTACGCAGCGGCACAACTTTTGACTTTAAACGTACGGGTTGTGGGTTTGATTCCCATTTAATTTTCATTTACGCACTCTGGTGACAAGATTTGAGCTACATAGCACGCGGTTTCCCTAAAATTGTTCTGTGCGTAGGGTAAGTCGATGCAGCAACTGACAATGATGAAAGAGAGACATTACTTTGCTTTCAGTTCCGCCTAAGGTTTTTTGAAAGATTATCTCGGATAGACTATCACGAGCCGCTGAACTGGCGGAGGGCCTTGCGTAGGAGGCCACAACGAACAGGCGGGCTTTCAATCCAACCGTTCGTAAACCAAATCAACAGCCTTTGCATTATACTCGAACAGACAGCAGAACGATAGAGATCGCTATACCTAACCTGTTGATTTCGAAAAAGCCGTCGACACCTTGAGATGGTCTAGCTTATGGTCTCGCCTATTGACCATCGGTATCCCGCCAAAAATCGTAAAATTGCTTCAAGCCTTCTACAAGAACTACTCTTGCAAAGTTTTACACGATGGTCTTGTTTTTGAAGATTTAACCGCGCATGCCAGGGTCCTGCAAGATTGCCTTCTCTCACCTCTTCTCTTTTTGATTACATTGGCCGATGTTATGCGTAATGTGTGTGAGTGGAATAGAATGGGAAATAAGCAGTTACTTGGAAGACCTTAGAGTATGCTGATGGCATATGCGTACCAGTCATAGTCGCGCCGAACAGCATTCAAAAATCAAAGATCTAAAATAAGAGGCGTATAAAATAGGGCTCAAAATTAATATCCGGAAGAATCCTAAGAGATGAAATCTGGAGTGAAGAATTCAACACTGCTGCAAATAGGCATAGGTATTGTGGAATAAGTTGACATTTCTTTACGAGCCAAAGCCTGAGCAACTAATATAAAGTCAGTGGTGTTTTATGGTAGATCCTGACCATATTCCGAAGCAGGCAATGGATTGGCAAATAAATCGTTTGGCATAAATCGATTGGCAAGTCAAGCGTGGAATACAGAGTATTTAAGCTCAAGTCAATTTTGATAGAAAACCTTTAATATAACAGATAAAGTAAAATACAGGGCACTCTTTAACGTTATGTTAAAAATTCTTATAAGACGCATAAATTTTTGTATATCCTCAAAAAAATTAAATAAGAGGAAAATGTGTGTAGACAGAAACTATGACTACTAAAAAGTGCGTCAAATAAAATTTGTAAATATTATTTACCATGACCTCAGAGCAGAACATTAAAACCAATTATAAAACGCACGTAAAGCATTTATAGCAGCAGCATTTATAGCAGCATCATACGATAAAAATGCAAATGGGGTCAGGTGGTCTATGTCATTCGATGTGTTAAACACAGGAACAATTAATCTCTTCAACAAAACATTACGTTACATAAGATTTTAAAGAATAAGTTGTTTTAAATTATAGAATAAATAAGAATATAAAGCGCGGCGTTGAGTTCCGCCATTCAACACGCAATGCCTCCTAAATTCAGTGGAAAGTGGGAAATTGAGTGTCTTAACACTAGGTTCCCTCTGCCTACCCTGCTGTATTCAGTCACACCCTTATGCCACTGGGCCACGACGACCGCAGATAAATAATAGTTGACTATTATTGACACTTGTCCGTAAAAAATATATGTTTTACAATATTAATAGTTTTACGATTTGAATACTTTGTTCTTTTTCTGACACACTTACGTTGACTGATACAACAATACTTATCTATATCTACCTGTCACCCCGTGACCACGGACTAATGCTAAGTGTTCGAAACGCCGGGTTTCCTAAAATGTATATCTAATATTGCATATACGCGGTTTATACAGTTAAGAGTTTAATTTAAAATGCATAATAATCGCGAAAACCAAATATTATAATAATATATATTATTCACTTGATTTTTTTAAACTTAAACTAATATAAAAATACATACTGCGCTCTCCACTGCGCCACTATAATAATATAATCATTCCGTCCAATTGATTCTCATATGAGTGTATAATAAAAAAAATAGAAGGGAAGTAATAATGCAGAGGAGCAAGCGTGTAAGTCTAAACGCGGCAGGTTGTGAGTTCGATTCCCACTAGAGGAAATGAAATATTTAGTATTTTCGTTTCTTCGCTTGGATCTTGAGGTGTTGTAAAGTGTGGCGTTGACTTCCGCCACTCAACATGCAATGGCTCATAAATTCGGCAGAAAGTGAACAACGGAGTACCTTAGCATCTTAGGTTCCTTCTGAAACCCCTTAAAAATAGAGCCCATTTCAACCTTGTGCTAATATCTAAACTCTTATATGAAACCTATATACGTTCATAATAATATATAGATATCTTTGTTTACAGTGTCTCATCATAAGTAACTGTGGACACCTGTATGTAGTAACCTCTAGTTCAAATTTAGCTCAACCAAAATACTATTTCAATTAATAGGGGACAAACAACAAAGCTGCACAGCTACAAATATAACAACGAAAATTTCTCACAGGATTTTAAAAGCTAAACGGAAATAATAATATATAAATTCGTGTAAACTATATTTCTGTTATTGAGTAGGCACTTGTAGAATTGTTCTTGGCACACTTGTGAAGTAGTTTCGAAGGAAAAATATGAAATTTCAAATGAAACTTACAAATTATCTAATGCATTTGTAGTTAATGTTTCGGCTGTCACCGCGACCACCAGCCATAGCGATATATGACCGCTTCTAGCTTCAACAAAATGTTTTGTAATACTACATTTTGTTTTAAATTGCTTCAAGGCTAAGGTTTTATTTGTTATTTTATATGTAAAAAAAATAGAATATTTTTAAATTAAATTGACTTAAAAGATAGAAGAAACCTAGCACATCCCCTTCATTTTTGATCTATATAAAATCGGAAGAACATGTCCATAAGAATGGTAAAATATATATTTTACTTATTATTTTCAAATTATTAATTATTATTGTAATTAAATCCTTATATATTATAAGGAGATAATTATATCTCTTTTATCATAATTTGTGAGGCCCGTCGTAGCGCAGCGGCCAGAAGTGTGACTGTAAAACCGACTGGTTGTGGGTCCGATCCCCACTCGAGGAGATTAAATATTTACTTAAATTTATATTTCCATTTCTTCACTCTGACGTCAAGGACAAGCGCGGCGTTGAGTTCTGCCACTCAACACGCAATGCCTCCAGAATTCGGCAGAAAGTGGGAAACGGAATGTCTTAACACTAGGTTCTCTCTGCCTACCCTGCAGTGTGAGGGATACAGTGTGAAGCTGATTTTTTTTTAACAGACACTACCTAAATTTGATTTGCCAAAGTGTCTCGCCTCAAATCGTACATTCAACTGATTTATTTATTCCAGATGGACTAAATATATTAGTCCAAATTAAAATACTAAAATTAAATTACGTTACAAAATAACTAGGGAGTAATTAATCAAAGGGAAAAGTTTTATACTTATTTGACTGTCAATTTAAGGTTGATAAATAAAACTAACGTCGTACTAAATATCCTTTTTTTTATATTTTTTAAATTTCCTCTTTTTTATATTTATATTTAGAATTAATAACTCGTTGCCATCAATAACTACGTTTGCCCCAAATGTCATAATGCTAGAACAGCCAATGGAATAAGTACTCCGACTAAAACAGCGGCCACCGAGACAATTTTATATTTATGTTTCCTTGCATTGACGTTCATGAACGCTTCGAACCTTTGGAATCCACTCACATCGTAGTTCATTTTGTGATACTGCTTTAATTGTTTAATAAAACCTGGGTTAGGGTTTATAAACTTTCTCCTCTGTCGAACATAACTATATGCCTGTTCAAATGTCAACTTATATTTTTCCATGATAAATGCAATGACGAGGGTGGCGGATCTGGAAACTCCAAAGTGACAGTGGACGAGCACGTTACCTTTTTGCAAGCCCTCCTCGATGAAGGAATTGGCCAGAGGGAAGTAGGGCAGGAGATTGGTGTTAGGAGAGTCGTTGGCCCTAATGTAGAGGGTACTAATGTTGCTGTCATTAAAAGTTGATTTCGGCAGTCTGCGCGTCTCAATGGTGAGGACATGCGTGATGTCAAGATGCTGGAGTACATTTTTGTCGCAGGCTGCTTTTTCATTGCTCAAGTAAAGACCTGGGACTATTTGGCTATAGCAGGACTGAGTGCAGAGGTCGATCTTATTGTAAAGAGACTTCTTGGACCAGGTCTTGATGCCAGTAAGATTGGCTACCCGTGTTGGGATGCTGAGGAAAGCAACAATGAACGCACTTCTCAACATCACCAAGAGGAGACCTCGTACACTTATCATACTTTTCGCCTCACATGTTGTTTTGTTTGTTCTTTAGTTTACATATCACTTTGCTAATTTTGATGTGACTAAAGTGACTTTGACGTTTGATTTATTCTTCTATAAGATATACGTCGAGGTTGAATCTTCTTTTAAAAAAAATGTTTATGTGACATTGTGATATGTATTCATTGCATTCTCATGAGATTTATAAGGCAAACAAAGTAGATCTATAAGACTGTTCTATTATAAGATTTTCTGACTAAATTTTGAATGTGAGCGAATCAATATCGTTCATAAAATTAAGGTGCACTTGCGGCCATATATTCTTAATATAATTACCTTTATGTTTGCCAAAATATGTTCGTTGTAATTCGTAAATCCAAATTGTTGCGGATCTCATCCGATAAAGTTTAAACGTTGTTGACGTTGTATAAATAAATTAATATCATGGTACATAACATATAAGATAGCTCCAATGATATTTATTTAAAAGAAAGGCTGGAAAGAAATAGAGAGCGGAAACTACGGAGTGCCTTAATATTAGGTTATTTATGCTTGTGCCTGCTATACTGGAAAAAGTGTGAAACGGTGCTCTAGAATCAAAAATGAAAATTGTAAAGGTCGATGACCGGAGAATCTAAAATTACTTTGATACAAATATCTAGTGTATAACAAAAATATCCAGAAACTGAAAAGTGGAATGAGAGACAAAATTGAAAGCCTGGTTACAAAAAGATCCAATGTACACTAATACGAACTAAACCAATTTTTTATTCTCTAAATCAGCGATTTTGGGTTGGCGCCAAAATATTTCTAAAATAAGAACATTTTTTTTATTCAGCAATCGGCTTTTAGCGTTTTAATTAGATCTATGTTTACTTACAATATTATATTAATTAAATTTATTTGGTCCCTAATTAAATTTTTTCATAAAGTAAAATATCAATAACATACTATAATTTTATATACTATAATTTTAACTAAAGATACCTAAAGAAGCTAAGCGATAGGATTTTGATCATTAATTAATTGATGATAAAGAAGAAAATTAATAAATAACATTTAAGTCTAGAATTTGTATCCACAAACGTTCCACACAATTCATTTTCAGATCCACTTTCATATTTGTTTCTTAATTATATTTTATACGTTAACAACTTATATATTTTGGTAAGTATTCATTCAAATAAGTTTAAGAGGCGGTCGTGTCGCGGGGGCACTGGGGTGTGACTGTAACGTGACGGTTGTGGCTTCTAAGTCCACTCGAGGGAATGGCACCAAGACAAGAGCCCGGCGAGGCGTTGAGTTGCGCCACTCAATGCCTCTAGAATTTGACGGAGAGTGAGGAGCTGAGTGTCTTAATACTAGGCTACCTTTGCTTACCACAGACTACATGCGGGACACTGCGTGAAACTGTTTTTGTTTTTAATATAATAAAATAATAATTTTCACCAGCGGATTTGCCCCGTAAGACTCCACAATACTGCAGGATAATGTATCCCACATACATTGAAAAGATTATCGTCATGTCATACATACTTATAGACTTTCTCGACCTGCTCCTGACTAGGTCCTCACATTAACGCGTTCAACTAAACAAACTCTTTAGTTTTATAATATTAGTACAGAAGTGAAGATGTTTCTTAGGTTGCGCGCAATAAGCTGATAAAAGCATATTTTAATTTATTTTTGTTTCTTCACGGTAAATAAAACACGGTGTTGAGCTTCCCACTTGGCACACAGAAAAATGAAAGAAAAATGGGCGGAAAGTAAGAAATTAACACCAGGTTTCCTCTGTTTATCCCGCTATGCGGGAAGAAGCGTAAAGATGTTTGATAAAAACTTTTTTGTTCTATAATTATGCGACAACGTTACCACAAAAGCGGTATGCGTTCCGTAAATAAGTATTAAGTTTTTTTTTCCGAGTGGAAATAGAACCCATAAACTTCGTATGTAAATTAAACCCTAGCCGCTACAATGGCGTCAAAATTAATAAACAAACGAACATACATAATTACTACCGTTTAATAATTTACAAATAAACTGGAAAGAAAATCGCGCAACTCTACGATAATGTCGTTCCACATTTAACTCTACATGATTGAGTGACATAAAAGACAAATACACAAAAATGTTAATGCCAGCTCTGTGAATTTAAATTTTCTGTGTTTATTTTTCAATATCACAAGCTTAGATCCTCGTGCCCGGTGGCACAACGGTGTGACTGTAAGCTTGGCGGTTGTAGGTTCAATTTCCATTTGGGGAAATGAAATATTTAATATTTTCCTTTCTAAGTTCCGGTAACGAGTCAAAGCGAGACTTTTATTGCGCGAAGTTTTAATGTCTACAAGACATATTTACAAGAGGAAAGTTTTTTGCTAAAATCATCTTAGACATTTATCCCTTTTCTTTGTTGATATAGAAATCTTAAACACTCAAGTAAGGTTGGAGATCCTAAACTCGAATGGCGAATTTAAACGTTATTTCAAGCAAAATGATAAACTTTCTAATGGTCCCTGTAATTGTAGGCACTTATGAAGTAGGAGATGTGCAAAATTGTAAAATACTACGGATATACTACTATATTGTGATGTAAGTATGTAGAAAATACCTTTAAAATAAGTTAAATAAATAGAAAAGAATTATAAAGTTGAAGAGTGATAAACATTCTCGCTAGCTTCTCTACATGATTCATATCATGAAAAGGACGACCTAGGAGCTCTATATTGGCAGCTAATATGTAATTGTTTTCTTCTGTTATAATTACAAAATTATAGAAGAATAGATCGAATGCCACTACTCTAACTCTATGATGAATCAAATCCTTTGCTATTTAATATCTGAAAAAGTCAAATAAACATAGCTATAGCTACATATATTTATTAATATATATATAGTATGTATACTTATAATACAATATGTTACCTCAGGCGAAACATCAGGATACGAAAAGTACGAATTTTGGCAAACTGCTAACGTAATTCACTATAAACTTAGACGAAAATAGGAGCCAAGTAATAAAAAATCAGAAATAGAATTAGGCAATATCAAGAATTTGGGCAGAGATTGTTTTAATTCAGAGAACTGTTCAGTACTAAGAAGCTTTGAATAAGAATAATTATCAACAATTACTAATTTATTGATAGATATTTTCAGTTATGTGTATTTTAGAAATATTTTAGCTTCAAACAAAAAAAGTTCAACTATATATCGACAATACATTTGAATCAGCTTAAGAATCAACTGTGCTACGACTTGTTAAATATTTTAGTGTGAATAAATACTGCATATTGCGATTAGAAAATTAAATTTTACTGTAAAATGTATATTTAATTGATGTTAACAATTCTAGTAAATACAATTTCGCAGCCAATCTAGATAACTCCAACCTCCTGATACGTCTGCGCGTGCGCATTTGTCAATTGTATCCAGGTTAAATCATTTGGGTTAATAGCGTCGACTGCATCTACTGCTTTATACCTCTGCTGTATCGAACCCGTACTATTTATAAAGATCGACGAGATTTATACTAAGGCCTAGGTATTATAAGTGAATGTACACACAATGAAGAGTATTTTTGGAGCGTCTTGCCGCGGGTTGGGTCCGTGGTAAGCAGTTTGGTAGCGGCTGGCGCCGAGCGCGTACCGTTTCGGCCTCGCGATAGTGTTCGTAGCGGTGTCCGCGCAGTGCAAAGTGTAAGTTCGGAGGTGCGCTTATTAATCGATTAATGCTTCGAAGTGAGGTGGTTAAGTGGAAATGTTGGAATGTGCTAACATACTAATGCATGACCGCCAGCCGCCGCCCGCGGGGGTTGAGTCCGCAATGGGCATGGAGTGGAGCGTGGGCGGTGGGTGTGGGCAGGGAAATTTGATAAGGCGATATGTTGGTCGCCCCGCACACCACTTTTGTATGCAGCCCGGCGTCGGTCGGCGCAGACTATTTTTGAACTACGACGCCGCGAGATATTTCGGCCACACTGCGAGAGTCACCGCCGACGTCGGGCGCTTCTCTAATCTCAGACATACGCATCGGATACGATATGATTTTCAGCGAAACACGAGATCTAATGTGCTTTGCATGTAAATGTATTAATTATTAATTTCGCCGAAGACAGTTTGCAGAGCACATCCGCCTTGGAGTTGCGGGATTTGTCTTAAAATAGCTCTAACTGCGCTTTATGTAGATATTAATCTTACTCAACAAATTCAGCAACTGGCGGATGTTGATATATTATTAAATTTACTAAATGTTGGTTATGTTTTTGTAAAAAAAATATTATATGCTCAAATCTTGGGTTATGTTATTTAAAAAGGGGATTTATTTACGGTTTGTAAAAAAGCTCTCTTTCAGCTACTAATAATATATTATATTGTAACTAATACACATATGTATAAAAATCGGGATTGAGTTCCGCCACTCAACACGCAATCTTAATGAGAACGGAGTGTCTTAACACTAGGTTTCGAGGTTCCCTTCGCCTACCCTGCTATGTGCGGGATACGGCGTGGATCAACAAAAATGTGCATGTGACTAAATCACGTGTAACAAGATCAGTTAATAAGATCATCTGAATTATTATAACGTATGTACAAATTAATTTTAAAACTAAATTTCTTCATAAAACTGTCATTTAAAGTAAGTTTTCTATTCAATGGATTGATATATCTAAACCAGCCACCATATTAACTTTAGAAACTAGCCAGAGGCTAGTCGTGTCGCAGGGGCACGAGCATACGACCCGACGATTGTGGGTTCAAGTGTCATTTTAGGAAATGAAATAATTATTATTTTCATGTCCTCGCTCTGGACACTCCACAGGCAATGCCTCCAGAATTTAACGAAAAATAACAGAAGTATCATAATGGGAACGGAATGTACCCTAATATTAGGATTCCAGGTTACCTCTGACTATCCTGTTATGTGCTGCAGAGTGAAGCTAAAGAAACAATTTGAAAAAGAACCGTTAAAAGCCACTTTTTCCCTAATTCATTACAATGGTTCTTGGGGGATGGATTGTGTTAACACAAGGATTCCTCTGCCTACTCTAATAAAACTAAAATATATATATACAATTTTTCCGGTCGGCATTCAGTCACTGAAATCAAAAAAATCTAAAATCGGTCAAGCGGACCTTGGGAAGGACCGCGGAAGTCGCACTCATTCACCGTGGGTTCCATGTAGATCAGGATTGTAGGTGAACGAGAATATTAATAAAATTGAAGTGTCTGTCTGTGATTTTCATATATGTAAATGTGTTTTTTCAAGAACATATAGATACTTACATGATATTAAACAAACAGACAAAATTATGTTTTTGTCTATGTCAGTCTCCTGTTTGTCAGACCATCTAAACTTCTTTTTATAACAGTTTAATATAATTCTTGTATCCATATTATAGTTTTGAAAGTAAAACAAAGCTGAAATCTTGTTTAGAGATAGAAGTACGGCCGAAGTTTCAGGTCGTCGTGGCAAAGTGTGTAGCGATGGTTCTGGATTAGATTCAAAGTCTGGAGAATTATTATATTAAATTTATTTCAAGTAAGTGCACGTAGAGATCCGCCAAAATGGAGTAAGGATTGATTTTATATTTTAAATTCTCTATATAGATAAATATTTAAGATACCAAAACATAGAAGTTGATGAAGTATAAATATATGTAATAAGAGAACAAGAAGTATATTTGGCAAGTATGTTTAGTTGAGTCAGAAGATACGAAATGGATGTAGAATGGCGTATTGCTACTGGTAACAGAGTTAGCAATACCTTAGCTTCGTTGATGAGATGGCGGTTGGTTGTATATAATGCTGTGCTAGTACCGACTTTGTAACACAAACATTGTAAGAATAAAAGAAGATTAATGTAGAGATGCGAAATAAGAAGCAAAAGAGTGAGTGATAAGATAGGCAGGGCACCTCGGTTGACCTTCGAGATCTTAGTATTGATAGGGACCCCTATAGGAAGAGTTTGATGATAGTAGGCAAGGTAAAAGAGGTATATAGGGACCGTAACATTTAGAGCTTTGTTCTCTCTCTCTCACTAAAGAAACATTAAGTTTTTTTTTTCTTATAATTGAAATAGAATATAACGATATTTGAAGTCAGTAGCAGTCAAATAATAGTAACGGTTGTGGATTAGATTCCCACTGGGTGGAATGAAATACTTTATATTTTAATTTTAATAAGAGAATGAAAAATTGCTAAGAGATACTGAAAAGATATAAAAATTTGGAAATGCTAATAAAATTAAATATATTAAATATATATACTCAAATGCACAAAAAACTATATGTGACAGTAAAGAAATAAAATATTTGGCCCATTTTAGCGGATTTTTATTTACTGGTTTAAATAAAAAAAAAACACCTTGCATCAAAGTTAATCACAATCTCAATTATTGTTTTAAAGTATAGAACTTTATAATATTTTGTAATGTTGTAGTATTTAATAGGATAATGCAGTAAATAGTAACATCTGATGAGATGATAGCGACCGTAGCGTTTGGCGCTCCGTAATCTCTGACTACCCCGCTAGGGACAAAGCGTGTAGCTAGTTTAGTTTATTTTTTTTTTTTGATGAGATAATCTGATAGAATAAAATTCACTAAGTAATAAGTTTTTTCGAAATACTCGAAGACAAAAACAAGTAGAACAAGAACGAGTAGTAAAAATAATACATATTTTCTTAATGAATAAAAAAATACCCGCAATAATGGTCACCTTTTAATATATTAAGGAACCATAATGTAATTAATACCTTAAAAGACCGATATTTGTAAATATTTATTTAATTAAATAGTTTAGTAGTTTTAAAATGATAATTTAAATGAATATTAGTATTTTTTTTGAGGCCGGTCGTGGCGCGGCGGCACGAGGTGTGACTGCAAAACCGACTGGTTGTGGGTTCGATCCCCACTCGAGGAGATGAAATATTTACTTAAATTTATATTTCCATTTCTTCGCTCTGGTGTCGAGGTTAAGCGCGGCGTTGAGTTCTGCCATGCAATGCCTCCAGAATTCGGCAGAAAGTGGGGAACGGAGTGTCTTAACACTAGGTTCCCTCTGCCTACCCTGCTGTGTGCGGGATACAGCGTGAAGCTAATTTAATTTTGAATTTTTTTATTAGTATTTAGAAAAGAGATTCAGCAAAGACTCAATATCATGTGTTCATCATATCATGAGTTCATTATATCAAAAAAAGGATGATTTCATCTTTACATAGTTTTCTATATGTATTTAATATGATTAAAATCTTAATTTAACAGATAAACAGTTAGAATAAAGATTAAATTTAAGATTTACTTTCTATTACATGGTATTTTTCTTTAAAACAAGGCAAACCGCGCATGTCATCTTTTATTCTCATAGTTAACCGGAATTATAACAAAATAACTCAAATGATGGCAACCCCTGTATGCAGCAGTTATTGCTGATATATCATTAAGTGACCTGTTTAAACCAGGCAACCCTGGAGTTGCGACAGAATGAGAGCTAGCAACCATTGTTCCAATTCCTTATGCGATTTTTTTAAATGATATTGCATTCACATAAAAAACATGTGAGTGCATTTTTCAACAAAACATATTAAGATAATCTCAAGATTTCAGTGCATAAATCTACAGGTCTCTCCGGTCGATCTAGTAGTATTCTTCGTAAATATATAAACTATATATAACAACTGAGAAATAGGTCGTGTTTATATCACTTCTTCGATATCGCGTTGATCGATATCCTATCAACATCCCTGCAAATAGCTGCATCTTAATTCAAATAAATAATCGTAGCAATTGACAGCCAAATTACTAATTGTTCAATTTTGAACATGTTAAGTATTAATCTGGATTATTACATTATTTATCTGGCTTCATAGAGATTAGCATTGGAGCGCCGTCTTACAGTATACATAATAGTGGTTGTGGATTTGATCTACTGTGTAATGATTAAATTAACTTTCTTTCATTACTCCCCCCTGATAAGAGAGAAAGCAGCGCTAAGCACCGCCACTCACAAAGTAATAGTCTCGTATTCAGACGGAACAAGAAGACTACTGGGTTCCCTCTGTCTAACCTGTGATAAAAAATAAAAAATGTCAAAATCAAATATTGTGTTACTCTGTCGTAAGTACGGCAAAAATCATAAAGTCCACGCAACCGAAGCTGTGGGCATTAGTTATGTACGTACAGAAATATTTAGCACCAAGGTGCATTACTATTACGTGTCAAATGAGCGATAAAACTTAGAGCACTTTACAGTTAGAAGTAAATTAGTAGTTGGTAGTAGCACGCTCGTAACATTTAATGATATTTTTGACATTGAAATTGACTATATTTCTGCTATTTTAATGGTAATTTTCTTATTATTCACTTTTCGATGAGTATTCACTTTTGGGTTTTAGATGCTCATAGCAAATCATGGCCACTATGTATGTATACGTGTATGTTGAATGTCTTCTATAATTTGGAGTTCGAATTCAATAAATATATTGACTGGTCCTTAGTCTTCTCAACTTTAGAGAGATATTGGGTTACACAACGCTGGAGGTATGTAAAAACAATAACATTACATGTAAATGGCAATAAAATTATTTAATGTTATATTTTATCTCTTGAAAAGCAACATTGTACTTTACGCATTTAAATGCTAATAAAACTAAATCCTGGAGAGGTTGTGGTGAAATGGGACAGGGTCGTGTGTTCGTTTCGCACTTGTGGAAATAAATTATTTTTATAGGAAATAAAAAAAATGTTCTAGTAAGAACACAATGCGAGGCATTGAGAACTGCGGTAACTGGAGAACGCAGTGCATAAATAATTGGATCCCTCTGTCTATCCTGTAATATGCGGGATAGAGTGAGAAGTTAAAAAAAATCTGCTTTTATGTCACAAAGTAACTATAGTCTGACTCGTATTTGACTGGCTTTTTTATCTTAATGAAGTTGCTGGTACGCGGAAGATTACTAATATCTATAAAGATATTGTATCAAGTAATTTATAGATGTTATTTACCCATTTAAAAATTACACCCTTAGTGATAAAATTAAACAAAATACTTTTTTTCTAAATAGATTATTAATTTTCAATCATCAGGTTTGTGGAAGGCTATGAATATAAATAGAATTTATATTTATATAAATAGAACTTATATTTATACCTTACATATCACTGCACCATTACATCTTTTTAAATGTGTGATTTGTTGTGTTATTTAGATGTTTACAACATCTCGTTAAATTTTTCATCAAAGCAATTCATATAAAAGCAACATCAATGCAATAAGAACGCTAATACTGTCAGTGACATATGCAACCCATCTGTGAAGTCACAACTCATGCGATATTGATAGTAAAACTTTCAATACATTGAACTACAGCCAACTATTTAAAAGATGGATAACTTATAGATATGCTAATATTGAACTTCACCAAAATATACTAAAATTATTCTATGTAAACAAACAGAAATCTCATTAATTTTTCTTCTTGAATAATTTTACAAAATGCGATATAAGATCCACTTTATAGTAATTCAACTTCATCAGATTTCCATTTTTTTCCTTCAATCCAAATTGATACTAATCTAGATATCAAGAATCACAATTTAGGTGGATAATTTTTTTTTAGGGTTCTGTACTTCAATAGCACAAATCGAAACCCTTATAAGATCTTGGTAGTCCGTCTGTCAATACCAACCATTTATCTCGAGATCGCGTGGGGGTATCAAATATTATAAAATATTCAGATCTATGACCCCTTACAACACAGAAAAAATCAAGCTTTTTTATTATTAGTAGGTCATATTAAAAAAAATGATGGCCTCAAACTTAAGTTTGTCAATTTTTATAAGTTGTACTTCCCGTTGACATGAATTTGGTGTGAAAGCGTTGGTGGGCGACTCGCACCGCCTCGCACCGACTCGCACTTACCCGGTTTTTTTAAATAAGAAAACCCACAAAATACAATATTGTTATCTTTACTAATCAATCTAGTCAAGACATGTTAAGAACGTTTAAAACTTTACAAAGTTTTTGTACTTTATTTTTAGTGCCAAGCCTCATGAATTGCCATTAGATAATATCGTTAAGCCTCACTTGTTTAGAAGACAATAAATATTAATGGTGCTATTTGTCAACCGTTTTCACGTTTAATTTTAGAATTAATTACTACTATACGTTTCAGTTTCTCGGTGAGAAACTGAAACTGAAATGTAGTATATGTATATTCATAATTTATTGATTTTAAAGATTGTATTGAATGTTTTTTGTCTCATCAAAATAAATTAAACATGTTTGTATAGATTATAATTTATGAATATATGTCAGTAGATATCATATTTTTACGGTTCCGTTTTACCACAAAAGGTAAAAACAGAACACTTAAAATGATCCTATCATTTTGTTGTCCGTCTGTCCGTCTGTCAAGACCTATTATCTCGAGATCGCGTGGAGGTATCAAGCTGAAAATAACATCAAAGATTCATGACTACATTCTCTTGGAAAACCGACACGATACGATACGAGTATTTATTTATGCATCGATTTTGCTGCACTTAGTATGAATTCGCCGCGTAATAATTAATAACGAAACGTAATTAATTACGAAATTTGGAGAAAGGAAGAAAATAGAGAAAATAATCCGAAAATGGCAACTTTTAGATATTTCGTTAAAAAAATCATTACAGTTCATATCATACAAAATGAACGCATGTGTTCGCAAACTTAAATTTGTTTACATTGTCATACATGTTAACCAAATTTTATATTAATGTTTGTTTCCCATGGAACTGTATGTTCTCACTCTTCTTTACTCTTTGTCAAGCTATGGCAAGCCATTCCAGAACTTCTATTGGTCACTTAATTGTATAAATAGATATTGATCTTTTTTTTCATTTGAGTATGTGACTAACTCATGACAGTTTGCACGTAGTCACTAAGAAAACTTGTCATTCAGCCTTTATATATTTATATTTTTTTCATATCCTGTTATTTCAGATATACCCACATTAAATTTTCTTACTAATTTTGTTAGCTTAACGCTTTATCTCGCATAAAGCAAGCTAGATACAAAGAACTTGCCACCTGAATTTGATAAGCCCGCAAGAGTTGGTACTTGATTCCCATCGCTTTAAAATCTGATTTCTGATAATCGGAATTTCTATATCTTCTAACGATGAGGGAATGAACAATTCCGGACTACGCGCTACAACTTAAATTCTATAATTACAAAGTCATATTAAAAGATAATCAGTCAGGCAGCAGTATTGGACTACTAAAGATACTTCCAAGCTGAACATTCAAAATACAAGAATTTGTATATACTTGTGTGTGTATTGTGTATGTTTATCTTTAAACACATAAATGCCACTAAAAACAATAAAAGTAGTTTCATAACCACTATGAAAGCTTCAGTTAACCAGAAAATTCTCCGCAAAACGAAACAGTTAACCTTCAAACAAGTTTCAGAAATAACCAACCTATTCATAGTCGAATTCGTAGCAACAGAAGGCCTTAGCATAAATATTTTTCACACAAGATTATCACCTGTCCTGTTTCCACTCATGCGATGAGCTATCGCTGTCCCTCTCTTGATGGCCACCTGCCAAACCGTCAGATTTCGAAATGTGAGATCTAATTATGAAAGCTTATTAATAAAAGCTGCACTCGCACTTTTCATAAAGCTTTATATTATCACGTTTGCAGGATTTTACATATAAGTTTGTTAAATAAAATAAAATCAGCTTCACGCTGAATCCCGTGTAGATCAGAGTAGGCAGCGCTTTGTCTCGACACCAGAGCGAAGAAATGAATATATAAATATAAATAAATATTTTAGTTCTTCGAGTGGGGATCGAACCTAGAACTAGTCGCGTTTACACTCACCTTGTGCCCCTGCGCTGACTGGCTTCTAAGTTTGTTAATTATTTGCAAATTTTGTTTTAATTATAAGGAACTAGTCGTGATGCAGGGCACTATCGTGTGGTTGTAAATGCGACAAGTATAGGGTTTGATATCCACTCCAGGAAATGAAATATATATATTTTCCTTTTCTTTGATCTGATCTGGTCGACACAAGAAGCACAGCGTTGAGTTTCGCCAATCAACAACCAGTCAATATTGTCAATACCTCCAGAATTCAGCGGAAAATAGGGAACGGAGTGCCTTAGCACTACGTTCCTTCTGCGCATCGTGCTGTATGCGGAATACAGTGTGAAGCTAAAGTAAGTAATTATTCATATATACAATGAATGAAATGAAAATCATGAGGATGCCTCCTCATTTGGGACATCCCTGGATGAATGAATAAATTTTAGTAACTGATTGATTAATGTCAAATATAAAATCGATTAATAGCTGAAGAATACTATTAATTTAAAAATAATTAATAAAAATATATATATTTTTTATTTTAGAGGGAAAAAATTTAAATAAGCGATTGTTGATTTGACTCACTAAATATTACAATCAATCAAAATAATTTTTGATATATTAAATTTTTCCACTGGAGCTTAGATTCTATAGTTAAATCTAAAAACACTGTTGATTCTGTACAATTGATATTTTTCTTTTTAACATTAGATAGAGCAAATTCAATACATAAAGTATTTTTTTTGCATTTAATATTAGAATATTATCATCAAACCAACGAAAATTATGTGATAATGCACTATTCACTTCGTCATAATTTACTTCGTTTCTAGCAATCTTACATATTAAATAAGGACCATATACGAACCATACAACACTAGTCAAATTCTTAGCAAAAAAAGGTAACACGTTAATATAAAGCACAAATAAAAGTGGGCCTAGAACTCCTTGTGGAACGGCCATCCTTAGGGAAGATCCAGAAGATTTTACATTATTTACATTAACCTCCTGGATTCTTTGATTTAGATACAAGGCTACGAGATTAAGAGCCGCGCCATGTATGCCGCATATGTGTAGTTTTAACAATAAAGTTTCATGGTCTACACAATCAAAGGCTTTGGATAAATCAAAAAATAGTCAATCACATTCTTCAATCTCTTTTGTGCATCATAAATATGCTTTAAAAGTGCAGCACCTAAAAAATGCTTACTATGGAAAGAATTATAATTAACAAAATAATAGGGGAGAGGGGGGTAGCTTTGAACAGGGGCACCTTTGAAAATATGTGTTAACAGAGCTATTTTAAAAAGAAATTTTGTTAGATTTTTTTTGAGTAGTGGCAGCACTAACCTGCATACGTGTCACTTGTCACCGCTGATATATGAGAGCCCGTGGTTGAGTTACGAGGAGTGTTTAATTTTGAGTAAAATTTTATACATTTTTAAATAAACGCGTAAGGATCGCAGGGATCCAATTCATGGTATATGGTTTTATTTTTTCCTCTTTTAGTTAGAATTTTTCATATATCATGCAATAAACTAGAAATTAATACAATTTTTAAACTTTTACTTGAAAAAAAAACGTTTTTAATTTTTCAAGTACCACTGAGGCAGCTTTGAACAAAATAAGGGGGGCAGTTTTGAATATTATTATATATAACAAAATACCGCGAAAGAAAAACAAAACTAAACTGAACTTTTCTTTACAAGAAACTGACTCAAAAATGCATTTGGAATCAGAAGAGGAAGTGACAATTTACTGCGACGAGAATGAAGATACTGATACCTGTGCGTATGAAGACTACGTAATGGAATTAGACTATCACTTAATAAATATTGGAGACTCCATTTTAGCGAATGTTTCATCATCTATGAATAGTAAAAAAGTAGCTTGTACAATTTTTTTCTTTACGTCACTATACTATATCCATGTTCCTTTAAATTTAATTTCTCTAAGTTCAAATTAGGGTAATAAGCTGTTTATTAAAAAATATTTTGTTTTATTTTCATAATATTAGATTTATTCTATGATTGATCCTGACTGGTTGTGGGTTCGATCCCCGCTCGAGGAGATGAAATATTTACTTAAATTTATATTTCCATTTCTTCGCTTTGGTGTCGAGGTTAAGCGCGGCGTTGAGTTCTGCCACTCAACACGCAATGCCTCCAGAATTCGGCAGAAAGTGGGGAACGGAGTGTCTTAACACTAGGTTCCCTCTGCCTGCCGTGCTGTGTGCGGGATAAAACGTGAAGCTAATTTTTATTTCTTACGTAGACTACTTCCCCCAATTTCAGTTGCTGGTTACGTCACGTACTACATTCATGTTTTCCTTTAAATTTAATTTTTCTAAGTTCACATTAGGGTAGTAAGCTGTTATTTAAAAAATATTATGTTTTATTTTCATAATATTAGATTTATTCTATGATTGATCCCATAATGTTAATTACTTCTACGAAGCCAAAGCTACTTTTTTGTTTTTTTAAAGTCTATTAATAATATTAAAGTTATTTAACATTAGTACTAGTGCAATCGCAATATTAAACTAGGTATATTATTTTTTTCAGTTAACATGGTACTGATATTTGATCTCCATCGTTTCTAATGTTAAGTTTATTGATAAAATTACTTAAAAGCTTTTTAATTTCATTGAATTCGATGATAGTTCAAAACTGCCCCATATATGTTCAAAGCTACCCCGCAAGGGGGGCAGCTTTGAACATTTGACTACTGCTACTAAAGTTGATATTGCACCTTTACCTTATATATTTTTCTACATACGATGCTACGATTGTGTGGCACAATAGTTGGACTAAGTATTGTGAAATAGTAAAGAAGTTACAAACTGTAGAATTTTTAGATATGACACAAAGTTTAAAAATCGTTCGAATGTGCCCCCCTCTCCCCTACTGTAAAGCAAGTACGTGTCATTGAAAAGACCGGGACTCTTTGAAGCAGTTATCATAAAATGAAAATTTATGATAATGACATTAGTTAAGGTTAAAGCGAATGATATACATTATTGGCACTGTTCTACAGTAATATAGCCGACATATTCATGACAATCAGGGCTTATCAATTAAACACAATACGTGGATACACTTTTTATACATAACAAATATTTATTTATATGTAATTTAAGACTAATTAGTGGAATCGTTTATCACGTTTTTTTTTATTTTTTATAAATTGTAAAGATATCGCTGAAATTAATAAAATATTAGCAACAATCTTGTGTATATTTTATTTGGGTACTTTACATAGTTATTTTATAAACAAGGTGGAAGCGTCAGCGCTCCTTTTAGGGGAACAGCATATAGGGTAAAATATTTTAAACACATACCTAAAGAAATATATCTTGATACCTCAACAGGTTAAATATAGGATTTTTTTTTCATTTGCCGATGTTTATCCATACCTGTATTTCGTGTGACGCAGTTACCCATAGATACCAATAACGTGAACACATGCTACTACAAAAATAAACTAAAGGTTAAACAACTTTGAACTTTGCCGCCCAATACCTACGACTCGATTTTGGATTCGATTTTCGGTTTACCTTTGATAGATTTATGTCTGCGTCCGTCGTTCTTGACAAACGGCGTTTCATTTTACAAGGATAATTTTATCATTTATCTTGTTTGAAAAAAAACACTTTTTCATTTTTGGGGATACAAAAAATAATAATTATATTATAAGGCTTTTATATAGTTAAAACTGTGGTTTCATTTAAAGTGGTCCTGACAAAAATACTATGGTGTCTGGATAAAATAACCTAATGGTGTAGCCTAGTTAATAGTTCACATTGCATATTTTGCATGCAGTAGCTAATACGTTGTCACTTGTTCCCTATGTGTCATCATTTATAACATTTATTTATTTTATTTTTCACCAAGGCCTTACCGGCTAAAACATAAAATAAAATAAATATTCAAAACACAATGTCTCTAACAAAAACATATAATTTTACATTTGAATTAACTTCACAAAGGTAAAGTCGGTTAATTGAGAATAAAATAAAAAACTAGATTTTCTCGTTCTATTAAGGCAGTGTATAATTGTGATGATTGCTCTTGACTTACACACCAAGTATTATGTATGAAGAACGATTATGAGTCACGATCATAAGCCAGACACCTGCTCTTTGAAGTCGTAAGCAAAGGATGTTATCGTCTACCATTCATTTGTTTTTCGTGTATTTAGGTAGTACTTACATAAGAAAGAACACAAGCACAAGCACACAACTTACTGTTGCACAAGCGTGCGACTGTAAGCGCGATGGGTTGGGGGTTCAATTCCCACTCGAGAAAATGAAATATTTAATTGTTTCCTCCACAACTGAGTGGAAACTAGGGAACGGAGCGTCTAAACACTAGGTTCAATCTTCCTACCCTGCTAAGTGCGGGATACAGCGTGATCCTAAAAAAAGAATAAAAATGTAGTTTCGCATGTTGTTACAATATGTGCGCCAAATATGACGGTTCGTTATTTCAGGGTAATTTTTATTCACGCACACATACCGGAATAATGCAACTCCATTATAATTGGCAGGTGTCTCCTGTATAACATCTGCTAACCTTTTAGTTTGTGATGAATATGATGCTGACGGTGATGAATTAGGGAAAATGTTTGAGTGTCGATATTTCCCGAATAGTAATTAAACATCGGACGCTTTCGTGGTTTTATTAGAAGTGGGTTATATATAACTACTCGGTTTGATATTTACATTTATACATTATATCCGGGCTGGAAGCCTGGAAAACATAAAATACGGCCTTGGGCGCCAGTACGCCACGCTCAATAATATTGAAATTTAAATCGAAGAAAATTTGCCTAAGCTGTCGTAACGTTAACGGACAGCGTTTGACTGTAAACGCGATGGTTGTGAGTTGCAGTTGCTCGCTCTGTTAAGGCAAAACATAGAGGTATAGATGTACAATATCTCGAACATAGGCGAAAAGTAGCGAGTGTCTTGACACCAAATAAGCTGTTGCTAGCTAGATAGATGCAAATATTAGACAGTAATATGTCCTTACCATTTTACTTACACAAGATTAGCCACCTCACGGTTGGATGCCGAGTTAAATAATTATGAAACAGGGCATTTGTTATATTTCCTTCTTATTGATAGGAATGAAAAGAATATCCTGGTTATATATCGAAACTGAATGTTACATAATATCTAAACAAACCAAGGTAACATTTATCATATCATAGAAAACACTTTCCTAGTGGGTATAGAATCCATTACTATAGGTTTCAATCATATTCACATCAACTGCACCACGATAGCTCTATATAAGTGTAGGAAGTAGGTATGCATATAAGTAAGTTAGTAAATTTAAATTTCAATCATGATGATGCAGTGAAGATATTTAAGACAAATATTTTTAGTTTGTTATCAAACCAAACAAGAAACGTCATTGAAGTGAGTCGGTGAGTCAAGTCAACACATTTAGAAATATAATGCATTTCAAACTGAAATTCTTGGACACAATACGTGCGCTTGCGCACGCGTGGGCTCGTGAATAATTTGACTGTTGAGTGTTTTACCCTTAACGTTATGTCATTGCGTCAATCACGTATGACTGAAAAGCCGACGTACTGTAATTTTAATTTATTGTTTGGTGAAAATTATAACATCAGGTACTTTTTATACAGCTTATTATAGGTGAATTTGTAAAATTTTTATGTATTGATTTAATTAGACTTCAGAGTATACATATATAGTTATAAATATTAATAGTTTTTAGTTTCGGAAACGAATGATTTAAAGTAAATTTTGTTGTAGATTTATAGTAATGCTTGCTGCCGAATTTTAGAAACAAAACAGTCAAGCTTAAAAATTAAAAGACTTTTACACAAGAAGACCTTCTTTTCTTTTTCTTTTTAAAGTACTGAGTACAGAGTCGAGAGAGAAAAATAAATGATGTAAAGATTTTCATTTCGTATACAAAATATTAACCTAATTTAGATACCATCAGTACCAAGTGACCATTGGAGACCGGCCTGGCCAGGCTAGGCCCTTAATGAAAAATATGGCTAGACATGACCATTCTCTCATTAAAGTTAAGATAACAAGCACAAATATCATTGTTCGATATTCTTAACCGACTTCCGTAAGGAAAAGTTTGTCAACTTGACTGTATTATTTTATTTTTTATTTGAAAGGTCGTTCTTCCCATGTTGTCTCATTTTATTTTGGTCCACATCTGACAATGTTATCCATGAGAAAATCACTTAGGTCTTAAATTTGCATTATGTATGTATGCGACAATGGACGAATAACTCAACATCAGAGCAATTCTCTTTTTTTGCGCCAAACATTAAAAAAATCGACCAAAATTTAAAGTTTCGTTATCATGCATTTTGTAAATTTAATCAGATAGCTTATTTAATTATGATTGTTAATTACTAACTAGACCCTATATTCATTTCAATAATACTTGAAAAACAAATAAAATTTAAAGAAGGGTGTTTTCTTTATTCCTATTTTGTTACTTTTTCTTTTACAAGAAACAACATAAAACTTAAAAATATTTATTTTTGTACAAGATTTTATAAACAATATTAACTTGTTATTTTATAATTTCGTACTGAAACTATTAAAACCTTAAAAAATAAAGAAATAATGACAAATTTGTGTGTTATCGAGGGTCAAAAAAAATAGAAAAGTTTTAATTATAGGTGAATTTGTAAAATTTTTGTGTATTGATTTATTTCAAATGATATTGTAAGTAATGAAGCTTCAAAAAAGATTATTAATTGTTATTTTTATGTAACAGAAATTTTAAAAACTTAATTTAAGTGAATATATTTTTTGGGACAGTATACAATAGAAATAAGTGGTAGCACAAAAAGAATAGAAAAAAATATTTATATAGGTATGTATATGTTTTTTGAGCAGACAAACATTGTCTTTGAATCACATCTTCGCACATTATTATATGAGACAAGTGTAGAACTAAAAACAATTAGCGTCAAGGTTATTTTTAAAAAATATTTTAAAAAAATAATGAGTACATCAAAAGAAAACTCGAGAAGTGGCATAGGCCACTGCATAGGCAATAACTTACAAAAATGTATATTATTTATTTTATTTATTTTATTCTAGCTTCAGGCTGTATCCTGCAAATATTAGGGTAAGCATTGTGAACCTGGAAACCTACTGTTAAGATACTCTGTCCCCATTAAGACACTGCCGTCCCCACTTTCTACCGACGCCGAAGCCACAGCGTCAGATTATAAACATGGCGGTTGTAGATCCATCTCTTGAGGGAGTAAATTATTCATAATCACTCCCTCATCGTGGAAACAGGACAAAGCACGGCGTTGAGTTCCGCCACTCAATATGCAGTATTAATACTAGGATATCTATGTCTTGCTTGCCATATGTTGGATACAGCATAAAATTACAAAGGATAAAATCAAAGTAAGAGTCACGACTTAATATTAAAAATCTTTATAAGTATCAGCTTCACGCTGTATCCCGCACACAGCAGGGTAGGCAGAGGAAACCTAGTGTTAAGACACTTCGTTTCCCACTTTCTGCCGAATTCTGGAAACATTGCGTGTTGAGTGGCAGAACTCAACGCCGCGCTTAACCTCGACACCAGAGCGACGAAATGGAAATATACATTTAAGTAAATATTTCATCTCCTCGAGTGGGGATCGAACCCACAACCAGTCGGTTTTACAGTCACACCTCGTGCCGCTGCGCCACGACTGGCCTCATCTCATTTATAAGTATCTATCTTGGTTATTTGTCACATTCGAAAACATTTTCGGTGTACGTGCTTCATTTAACATATCTAAATTCTGATTCTGCAGACCAATTTGACTACAATAAATCACCACGCAGTGTTGTAGCCAAATCACGAGATTCTTAATTGATCATTTGTTTACCAAGAATTACATTTTTAAAATAATATATTTGTGAGTAAAGTTTTTTCTTTGAAAATTGAAATAGAATAGGTGCGAGAGTAAAAATATATCCGAGCAGAAAGCGAAGAACAGAGTGTCTTGACACTAGGTTCCCATCCTGCTATATCAACAAAGCGAGGAGCTGAATAAAAACTATAGACAATTTATGACGTAGTATTTTAGTTGGGACGAGAAAGTCTGCAAGCTATTGTTGTGGATGTACTTCGAGATACAATTTTCATTAAAATATAAGTATCTAACCTCAATATAAGTAGAGCTATCTAGATCTAGAACATCTCATTAGATTTTCATGTGTCAATTTCCACGTCTGTTAGGCTGTTCTTGTATTTGTGTATACTTTTCAGCATTCGTGTTTAAGTTAGCATTTCATTACTAAGCTTATTCCAAACACATTAATTTTACTCGGACTATTATAAACGAAGTTGACTGGGTCTAAATCTGTATAATAAGTTGACTTAGTCTGAGTCTGTATATTATTTTCAATTTAATTCTGATGCTTTCTATATGTCCGTATAGCGTTATTGTCATCAAGACAAAGTACTTACCTATTGATTATAAATAGTCTTATTTACAACCCATAACCGGAGCTATGCCGTGACTGCGCTACTATCGTAATTATAAGGTCGATGCAAAAGTATTTTGGTACTGTTCATACAAAGGAAAATATTTCTTTTTGGTATATTTTTTATTTATTTATAATATGTATGTGCCGTTTTGACCGATGACTTGTTGCCATCTTATGGGTAATGCCATCATCCCATTCCTGTAGAAGTTTTGAGATTTTTTATTAAAAAAATCTTATAGGTAGTATTCACAGTATTCTTTTGAGGTTAGCTTAGCCTAAAGAGTTCTGCAAACACCGAAACAAGTGGAAATCTGATCCCAAGAATCCCAGTCAAGCTCTTTAAATTTTTGCTGTGTGGTTATAGATGAGTGCGGTCAGGCGTTGTCGTGGTGGAACACGACGTCTTTTCTATTCACCAGCGCCGACCGGTTTTGCTCAACAGCTTATAGTGGACGATTGCTTTCCAATCCCACATTATACATATCATCACTTTGTTCCGAGTCAGCTAGGACTTTGCCACTGTGGGGTTTGTTCCTGCTTCGACCATGATCTTTTTCGCACATTCTTATCGTGGGTCACCCATTTTTCATCACCCGTAATCAACTGTTTAAGAAATGGTTCGGAATTGTTACGTTTCAACAAAGAATCGCAAATGAAAATACGTTGCATTAGGTTTCTCTCAGTGAGATTATGGGTACCCAAATGTCAAGTTTTTTCTTGTACTCAGACTTTCGATTTTAAATAACGTAAAACTGTTTTATGATCAACATCCCAGTTCTTCAGCAATGTCGTAGCTACTAATATGTCGATCTTGCTCCACTTTCTCAAAGATGGCACTGATTTTATCTGTGACAGAGCGAACCTCATCTTTCACACAAAAAATTTCAGATTTGAAACGCTTGAACTACATTTGTGCTACTCTTATTGATATCGCATTAGGTCCGTTAACTGCATAAATTATCGCGGCGGTCGTTGCATTTTTATCTTTTTTGTAATAAAACTTTAAAATGTACTGAATGTCTCCGTCGCATACGTTCATTTTGCTTGATTGAAAAACTATTGAAAAATGGCGGGAACTAGTTTTTTTTTTATTGCATCTTCAGAATGTCACATTTAATGGTATTAAAACCAGCCAGTTACATTCAGTACAGCCAAAGAGATTTGATTACTAATAATACATTCAAAATACGAAAATACTTTTGCCCCGACCTATTGATATAATGTTTTTTTGTACCATATAGACTTTTTAATATTGAAATTATAATTTATATTTTTTCTAAGAAATTTACACTTTCCTCATCGTTTTTCAATCACTAGCATTTTAAATATATATTTAACTCGCATTAAATTTATGTATTCCTTAATCGCTATCATATATCTTGATTTTATATAGAAATGTTTATTAAACAGGAGGCTATGTCTCGGACTCGCGTGGGCGTCTGTTTGTTTGTCGTGTCTACTGTTGTTTGAATTAAACTTCCTGCATTCTCTCATTGTATATATCAGCGAATAGTAATTGAAACTGACGATGATGCATTATTCCCATTACTTATGATACGACATGGATACCTTTAAAAACCGCGCCTATCTCCTCCTCAAAGCTCCTGTGGTGTTACACATGCTCGTGGGTGATCGTGGGTGAGGTGGCGGGCGTAAGGGTTGCCTAACGATGATCACTTATCATTAGGTAACTCCTACGTCCGTCTGCCTTGTCTGTCTTATTAAAAAAGATAGAACTCAACGACGCACTGTATTACTACATACCAGAGAGAGAAAATGAAAAAAAACATTCTCCCACATGACTGCATAATCCCCTTACTCTCATAATTATTTTCGTTTTCGGCCAGACGCTATAATAAGTATATATAATTTTAATTATTTTTCGAAACAGCAAAACGAAAAAAGACTCGATCAAGCCCAAGCAAAAGAAAAACAATGTTAAGCATATTCTTCACTATTTTTGTAATAAATCGTTTATTTTACAAAATGTTGACTCAATCATGACGAAATGTATTAAAATTTACCTGAAAATTTATCGGTCACCTGACCGTCCACTTGCCAACACAAGTTAATGAACAGAATGAAAAGTTTAAGATAAACGAGCGCCAATAATACACCACTTGTTTGCTTCAGTGACGAGTGCGGAGATTTATAGCTGACTCAGGGTTAAAACATTTTAAAATTGTACTAACTTTGCACAGTAATTTAAAATTATTTTGAGTTTTATAATTATTATTTTCTGTTAGATTTCTGCAACAAGTGTATGAAAGCGCGACTGGTTGTGAGTTCGATCCCCACTCGAGGAAATAAAATATAATTGAGTTCAAAATGTGGAATATTAATAAATTTTCTTTATCCATATTCTACGTTATGGGCTCATTTATATTTAGCTTCACGCTGTATGTACGCACATAGCAGGGTAGACAGCGGGAACCTGGGAATCGAATGTTAAGACACTCAGTTCTAATTTCTGTTCTAAATTCTGGAGGTATTGCCTCATAAAATGAAAACATTGAATATTTCATTTCCTGGAGGAGAAATTCAACGAGCAACCGCCCTTTCATTCAATATGGAAACGTAAAAGTAGAGAACAGAGCGTCTTAAGACTAGAAATCTACTTACCATACTCCATGCGGGATACAATGTAAAGCTGAAAAAAATATATAATCTGTTATATATCCTATGATAAGTAAATTCACTTTGACACATCCCTTCGACAATAATATCACTTTCCATCTTCGACGAAAGACAGAAGCCAGTGATAAGTCATCTTGTTTCCCACATCCCCCGGGATAATTAGATCATTTTCTATTCTTCGGAAAACACCTCTGCATTGATACGTCACTGTAGGTTATCCAACCGGCTGCACCGTCCCACGCGCATTCCCACACCGCCTCGGCCAAACGCCAAAATTTCGTAGTTTAGTTACGATTTCGAAAACGACCCGACGCGTCCCGCCGCCGGCGACATCCCTATATACTTCGTACTTATCAAAGTATTTGCGCTTTACCCAAAGTTCTACTTTTGTTGAAAATTTTTGACTTATCTAGTGTGATTGTGTATTAATGGTGAATTGATTTTGTGACTTGGATTTCTTTATCTATTCTAAACGGTATGTTTGATGATATATTTGGATTTTTTTTATTTTTTGTAAGATTAACTATAACGTTAGACTGGATTAATTATTATTAATATCAAATAATTAATTCTTCTTCTTCAATATTAATCTTAAATATTGATAGAGGATTTAATATGATATTTAAAAAATATATCAAAATAAAAAAAAATATCAAAGAAACCAATAAATAAATTAAATCTCTAATAAAAATCAATAAAACAAAATAAAACCAACACGATTATTAGGTAACGTCGGAAGTTAAGAATATGAAAAGATCCCGAGGCCTTCAGCAGTTACAGAAATAGATGGGACGTTTCTTATACTCCTGAAAACTGCTAACTCCTACACCCACACGTCACACTTCACCTTGCCGACAGATGGCGCTGACCGCTGGACATATGAGTCATTTGAGAGCTTTCTGCCAAATATCTATTGGATACTAGCGATGATGTATTGCTGATCATTCGAGACCACTACGTGTAATACGATGATCCTGATAAGATCATGTTGTTGTAACTTAGACTTTGTATTGAGAAAAAAAATACAATAGAAGTAGATTTTCACAATAGAGCAATGTCTGACTGTTCATGTACTGTTCATGTTTAGTATTTCAGTCTCTATGAAGATATAATTGTATTTCAAATATTATCATTAGCTCGGTGTATTATGATAAAGCTCTTAATTCTCTCTTTGCCCATTGCATTGTATATGAGAGAGGCGTGAAATTATAAAAAATTGTAAACCCATAAATTTTAAACATTTCAAAGTAAAGTAACTAGTTCTAGAATATATTTATTTAATGTTTGTTCATTTACAACATGTCCGTCTAAAGGCGGATGATTACTTTTCCGATACACTATAGAACTATACACTAACTTATACTTACCTATAATATACTTACTTAGAAACTATACTTACCTTTTTGCACATTTCACTTTAATTATTTATTATTGAGTGAAAATTAAATAAATATGATATTGCTGAATAAAGAACTCATTTAAAAATGAGCGCCTTCGTGACTGCAGTAGCATAGCTGACATCATCAGAAACACATTTGTAAACGCGTTGGGGATCTTTCTCTCGTACCAAGTGCGAGTTCCGCTTAATATACTTTTCAGAAAAAAATGATTAAAAAGCAAGATATTTCTACGAAGTATAAAGCAAACAATTATATTAAATTCATTATAGTTTATAACTCTACACTTTATCATGTCCAGTTACTTTTGACACCTGCCATCTACATACGACTACATTCTATAGACAAGAAAATTTCAATACGTCAAAAGTAAAATTTGGCAGCTAGCATCTACAGGTACAACTAGTTCTGGAAAAAATCTGAAAACTATACATTTCTGGTTTTAATCAAAGTTTAAACAATACATAGTTCTAATTAAAAGAACCATACCATAACATACCATTTCTGGTTGAATCCCTAAAAATAATAGCCTTAAATAGCAAAAAACGCGTATTTGAACACTGTAAAGGGAATCAAAATTAACAGGTTAACCTAGAATTATGAAATTTGGCAGCTAATATTCACAGGTAGTAATAGTTTAGGGAAAAACCTGAAAACTATACATTTGTGGTTAAATCCTAAAAAATAACAACTTTCAAAGGGGGACAAAAATTGGTATTGAAGCCGCTACTTCAAGTGAGGTATCAGATGAAATGACTCTGGCTAAACCAAACCTGAATTTCAGAAAAAACTCGAGACCTCCAATTTTTGTTCGTAACCCTTGGTGGGCGAGCCCGAGTAAGACTGACATTAGTAAGTCTTACTAACGTCTATTGTACCCTAAAACATTATTTTTATTTAATATGAATTGTGACAGTATTTATCTTACAATAAGAAATTAAATAACAAACAACGGTCGTGCCACGATGACCTCGAAACTTAAATCAATTAAAAAAAAGATAGCCATAATTTTACAATTCAAACAAGTTCTAAGTAAAGAAATTGATGACCTTAGACCAAGGACTAAGAAAATAGATATTAATTTAAAATTAAAATAAAAAATATTATATAAATTATTAATAATTACGTAGGGCGAATTGTATTCTTTTTTATTTAGAAACGGTATAGATTTAGGAGGCCAGTCGTGGCGCAGGGGCACAACGTAAAACCGATTGGTTGAGGGTTCGATCCCCATTGGAGGAGATGAAATAATTACTTAAATTTATATTTCCATATCTTCGCTCTGATGTCGAGGCAAAGCGCGTCGTTGAGTTCTGCCACTCAACACGCAATTTCTCCAGAATTCGGCAGAAAGTGGGGAACTGAGTGTCTTAACACTAGGTTTCCTCTGCCTACCCTACTATACGCGAGATACAGCGTGAAGCTGATTTTTTTTATTATTATTTTTTTATTTTGGATTTATTTCTGACAATATAAAAAAATAAAAATAAATGTTTAAGATTTTAATATTTCAATTCTGGTAAGACAAGGCGCCGCTTAGAGTTCCGCCACCCAAAACTCAATGTCTTGAAAAGATGAGCAGGAGACAGGGGTCGAATGTCTTAATACTAGTTTCCTCACCCTATTACACGAGCAAAAAAAGAGTGAAGCTAAAAATATAAAACAATTTTTTTAGATTCTAAATTGATATTATTAGATGTGATATCATTTATTATAAAAAATATTTTAGATTTAAAATTAATCCATTTTAAAATAACAGTTTTATATACAACTTTACTTAGACTTAAATATAAATAATAATATTCACATATAATTTTATGGTATTTTACAGTGTGATTTCACACATAAAGAAATAAAAATATATTGAATTTAAATCATAATAAGGTTCGAAACTTTTGAACATATTTTCGTAATTGTTGTACAGAATATCCAATTCTTACATAATTTTTATTTCCTTCAGGTCCTCAGGTCCGTTTCAAGTGTGCACAGAAACAATTTTCAAACAGTGATGACAAACACATAGCACTATGGGGGTGACTGACGATTTTGCCCCGAGCTTCACGCAGAAGCCGCAGTTGCGTCAAGAGGATGACGGCAACAAGCTGATTTTCGAGTGCCAACTCCTGGCATCTCCCAAGCCCGAAATCAGCTGGTACCGCAGCGATGAACTGCTCAAAGAAGATAATAGGACACAGTTTAAGTAAGTTCAATTTGTTAATTTTCCAACTACTCACTTAGTAATATAATCGGGTTACACATAAAAAAAGTAAAAAAATGTAACATTATATAGGTATATCCTCAAAAATCAAAAATCTATAGCATTAAAAGACGGAAGAAGATTGTTGTTTATCTTGCATATTATTTAATATGCTTATTCACTAAAATTTGAAAAGATAAATTTATTAGTCACGAAAGAATATGATTATCGGGTTAAGTTCATTAACAAATGCATAGAATTGATATCAAAGTTCACAGATGATCTCGCGACACTGGCACGACACCCAAAGCAATAACATTTTAACTAAATATAAGACGCTATCAACATCAGCTCTCATAAGTTTACCTGTACAATAAATTTAAAAGTGGATTAACAACAAAGAATCATGTTCTTTTATGTACCTATAATTATTTGTTTACTATAATAAAGTTGTAACTAAACGATCAGATCAGAAAAAAAAATGTGAAAATACTTGTCGGCATACATACCCGTAATAAAGCTTTTAGTACCCATTTGTTGTAATAGCGTTTTATTTTGTTGTAGTAGCATTTTATTTTGTCAAGGGGTAATTGAACAATTAATTTACATAGCAATGATGGGGCCAACGACACGGTCGCCTGAACGATTGACAATTTGATCTTAATGTTCCTTTTGACGAAGCCAAGATAATCGGAAGCTGACACAATTGGCACGGTCCACCGTCTGCTAATAAAAAAGGACAATACAGTACAATACAGTGTATTGATTTTATATTAGTAATACGTAATTAATATTAGGTTGATTAGGTTTCGTTGTTTTTCTAGAAATGTAAAAAATACTTACAGATGCCACTTTTTAATTTTTAATTTATTGTAAACTACAAATAACTACTATTAAGATTACATTTTTATTTTTTTTGATAATGAGATGAACTATTTAATATTACAAACGTTTTAGTTTTACTAGTATTATTTTTTTAATCAATTACAATATAAATATCTACTCAGTCTGTAACTTAATGTTACCGGTGAAGCTTAAATACTAATATTGGAGTTAAAAAAGAGGAGGAGGAGTTAAATAATCCAAATGAAAAAACTTTTAATAAAACGAATTAAGAGTCACTTTAGCGCGTCCATAATTTTTCATTGACAGATCTTCTTCAAGTTAATTAAAAAAGAAATATATAAAATATACAGAGTGTTTTTGTTAGCACCACTTTAAACGAAACCACAGTTTTAACTACTCTAAAAAGCCTAAATCATTATTTTTTCCCAAAAATGAAAAAAAAATGATTTTTTCAAACAAATTAAATAATAAAATTATCGTTGTAAAATAAAACGCCATTTGTCAAAGGGAAACCGCCGCAGACGCCTGATTCCGAAATCGAGTCGTAGGAATTGGCGGCGAAGTTCAAAGTTGTTTAACCTTTAGTAGTATTTTTGTAGTAGTATGTATTTACGTTATTGGTAACGTAACTGCGTCACTCGAAATACAGATATGGATAAACATCGTGAAATGAAAAATAATCCTACGTCTGAACTGTTGAGGTATCTTGATTAATTTCTTTAGGTATGGGTATAAAATATTTTACCCTATATGCTGTTCCCGTAAAAGGAGTGTTGTTTATTTTCCTTCGTTTTTTGTTTTTTTTTTTAACTTTGTATATATCTCTATAACGGAAACTTTTGTGATTTTGACTGACTTATAGTTACTATAATAATAGTTGTTTTTTTTTCTTATTTACAGTATTCTTAGTTTAAATTTTGAAAAAATAGTTTTTTCAAACAAGCGTATTGCTTAGTTTTTTAAATTTATAATTATAATTGATTTCTTTTATATTTTGCTCTTCCAAAGTACAAAATTACAAACGAAACGCAGCATTTTAACACTACGTTCCCTGTGCCTACTCTGCTGTGACCGTGTGATTCAGCGTGAAGCGGTTTTTTGTTTTTTATAAAAATTCTAAAAAATCTGGTTATATAATATATCAATAATCTGGTTTTCCTATATTTTTTTTAAATCGTTATAAGTTATACATTTGCAAAATTAGAAAGGATTTAAGAGTTACTAGGAAATGAAACAATTTTATATCACTGCCAAATATATTTTTGTCCTAATTTAACTAGAATTTAGTTATCTTTTTCTCAATTTGCTATACCATAACTTTATTATTTTAAACTGTATTCTGAAAATATTATATTATTTTTTCTTTTAGCGTTTTTCAAGATTTTAAAGTATTTAACTTGAGAAAAATATGTAAATTATTAAATACTAGCGGCCCGCCCACGGCTTCGCCCGCTTAAAATACATGATTACTGATTTAAGCAGAATTGATTGACAACTATAATAAAATAAAATAAATAAATAAATCAGCTTCACGCTGTATCCCGCACACAGCAGGGTAGGCAGAGGGAACCTAGTGTTAAGACACTCCGTTCCCCACTTTCTGCCGAATTCTGGAGGCATTGCGTGTTGAGTGGCAGAACTCAACGCCGCGCTTAACCTCGATATCAGAGCGAAGAAATGGAAATATAAATTTAAGTAAATATTTCATCTCCTCGAGTGGGGATCGAACCCACAACCAGTCGGTTTTGCAGTCACACCTCGTACCGCTGCGCCACGACTGGCCTCACACCCTATAATAGAATGACAAACAAATATAAAGACAACATACAACAACATATATAATATAAAGACAACTATAATGACTTCTAATATGATTTTTTGTTATTTTAATCTGTAATATTCCATTATGATTTTTTTACGACATTATCGTAACTTCTGTAAGAATTTTTGATTGTTTCGAACTAAAAAATATGACCAATGTCGATATTTGATATTCATAAAATATACATAAAGCTAATTATTTATTATATATATACATATATATATATATATATTTGTAACATTACGTTCTTTTTACCTATGTTATGTTTTTTAAAGCTCTGTTAAATGTGCTGATGTCACTTAATAATTGTACTGCTTCAGAAACAGTCTTAAATGTAAAATTATTAATTTGGTTAAGGATTCATAATATTCTTTGTAAAATAACTGTAATGTTTGCATATTAACTCCTGTTTGCATATTATTAGATAAATGAATAATTGGTAAATATGTAGTTATTACAGAGTACACGTAGAAAGGATGTTTTTAGGCATTTTTATATAGATTTATTTCAAACGAACGAACGAACCAAAAAATCTATGTATTTACTTGATATTTCTTTGAAGATCAAATCGTTCTTTATCTCTGTGTTGAATTAATTACGATTTAAACTTTACTGTTAAGATTTATGAAGGTAATCATCTCTACTAACAATTCAATTTTGTTGACTTAAAATAAATAAATCAGCTTCACGCTGTATCCCGCACATAGCAGGGTAGGCAGAGGGAACCTAGTGTTAAGGCACTCCGTTCCCCACTTTCTGCCGAATTCTGGAGGCTTGTTGAGTGGCAGAACTCAACGCCGCGCTTAACCTCGCCACCAGAACGAAGAAATGGAAATATAAATTTAAGTTAATATTTCATCTCCTCGAGTGGGGATCGAACCCACAACCAGTTGGTTTTACAGTCACACTTCTTGCCGCTGCGCCACGACTGGCATTGTTTACTTTATTGTATAAAATATTGTATAATAGTGCTTCAAAAATATATATTTTTATCAACAGTCATATAATCAAGACGCGATTTTTATATAACATTCGCTGGCAAGCTAATGCCTTGAGTTCATTCAAATGACGATAACTTTTTTTTTAATGAACCGATTTTGATGAACCAAACTTTAGAACCTAAATTGAGTTAAAACAAAGCAATTGGTGAAATTTTCAAGTAAATCGGTTCAGTAGTTTCAGAGAAAAATGCGGACAACAATATGTCGACAGACAGACAGACAGACAGACAGACAGACAGACAGACAGACAGACAGACAAGAAATTCAAAAAAAATCTTTTTGCTTTCTATTAGTCTTTTTAAGTGTCCCTCTATCCATTTCAGTCAAAATTACTAAATGTACAGACAAAATATTTTTACTGTCTTATTATATATAGAGATGTCTTATTATATATAGAGATGATTAATTATTTACAATGCTTTTTAGTTCAGTCACTATGAACACGTGGTCCGTATACTTTGTTCCCTAATACATTATTTTAAGGTCATTTTCTGACTGTCTATCTATGGTACGTAAGCGAGACAAACCATGAAACCGAAAATAATATACCTATACTATGTGTGTAATATGAGGCTGTCGTGGTGCAGTGGCACGGCTTGTGACTGTAAACACGCGATGGTCGTGGGTCGTAGTGGATTCCCACTCAGGGAAAATAATTATTTAATATTATCGTTTTCTCATTTTGATAACAACACAAAGCGTAGAGTAGAATTCTGCTACTCAACATGCATTGTCTCAAAAAATCGTCTTTATACTAGGTTCCTTTAGCCAACCCTGCTGCTAATACGCGGGATACAACCGAAGCTAAAACAAACAAAAATGTAAATAGTATTATATTAAAATTATGATATTTCTTACCAAGGATCCAGAGCATCGCCAACAATAAGTTTCTGGTGGTGCTGGAGCTGGACGACGTGATCGAGACCGACGCGGGGCTTTACAAAGTGAAAGCTAAGAATAAGATGGGCGAGGTGGCCGCCTCCATCAATCTTAACTTCAGCCGTGAGTGTCTATTTTTGTTTACTTTACTACTATAGACTGTAGTAGCATGTTTAAATTTCGTTAATTTATAACGGAGGTCGTCCGTTCGATATCTTTGGAATATTATAGTTAATAGTTAATGGTGGTGAAAGATTAGAAGATTTTTGGATGTAATAACGTAATAAAGTTCCTATGCTTATTTTATATATATTTTAATGTATGTTACATAATTAACTTAGTGTTTTGTGAAACGTAGAGTCTTATTGGTACAGTAAATCGAGTTATATAGTCAAGGGATACGTTTATGAAGGCTGGAAGTTGAGTTACGTTGTATCAATATCGGCGAGAAATTATAAAAAAGAATGTCGCCAAATCCCCTCTGCCATTGCATTATACTACGGCAGGACATAGGTAAAGATAACATTGTTGAAACAACAAATGTATATAAAAATATTTAATCCCATTTTTTATGAAGTTTTTCGACATAACAAAATTCGTAATTTAACACTACATTTCGTTACACGAAAATATCACCATTAGTCATATATAAAAATAAATGTCAACAAAAATTTAACGATCGACTCCTTCTGACCGATCTCTGATCTCCGAGCCAAATATATCGGACATGAGCGAATGTGACGACAATCATGTACAAGAAAAACATGAGAATAAACAATATGACTATTCATATAACTATTGGTTTTGTATTTAAAAATATACATATGAAATAAATATGTACTGTAAAATAAGAAAAAAAATTAAAGGTGTTGAAGGTGTTGAATGAGTAAAGGTGTGATATTTCAGTATAGAATATATTATACTATTGTAAAAACTTGCCTACTATCGACGTATGTCCTAGCGTCATTATTGTTTCTAAGCATCAGAATTCTAGCTGCATAAATCATTGTGTTCGACTTGGTTTCTGATAATAAACATGATTAATATAATCATTTAATCTCGCTGCTTAACTTTTAACTATTCTAAAATGAACGTAATAAGACAGTTACACATTTCGTATGATGAAGAAAAATAATATCGTTTCTTTATTTAAGACTATAACGAGATAGCAATTCTCTATAAAACATAAAAAATCTGTGTCCTTCAACTTTCTTCTTTAAGTTTCTGTTTCTGTTAGAAATAATTCAGTAATAATTATATAGACTTGTTCAAGGACTCCAGGAACTCTACATCAGTTACTATATAGCCCATTAAACAAACAAGCCAATGCCATACATTACAGTAAATCTTTGTGCCGAATATTAATCAGTTGCATTCAAAGTGGCTGGAAATATCTTACACCTGGATTTATTCTGAGATCATCTCTATTGGGATTCCAATGTTTACGTCTGCTTGATGTTATTCAAAGTAAACTTTCAACCACAGAAACTGTTAGAGCAGCATTTTACGAATTTGATGTGTTTAAGAGCGCTTTGCACTAAATCAATCTTACTCAACACGTTAGATTTATAACTTTAACATTTAACATTAAAGGCCGCCGTGGCGCAGTGGCACAAGCGTGTCACTGTAAGCACGACGATTGTGAGATCGTTTTAATAGAAAAATTATGCCTTATTTACTTTTACTAGATAAAACATATATCAATAATGATCTATAATAAAAAATTATAATAAACCGTTTTATTTTTCAGCCGCGGACGAAGAAAAACAAAAGTAAGTTTTATGATTTTTATTTTATTTGTGTATTTTCTTACTAAAGTTCTATTGTTATATTAAAATGTTAATTTAATTTGTGTTTCAAACAGGCAAGTAGACGGTAAAGCGCCAACTTTCGCGCGCAAACCAGCCATTCGTCAAGAGGACGATGGCAAGCGATTAATCTTCGAGTGCCGTATCGAAGCTGAGCCGGTGCCCAGCGTCGCCTGGTTTCACAACACTGTGGAAGTCAAACATAGTCCGAGACATAAGGTATTTTAATCAAAAATAATTATATAAACAATAAATATTCATTATATAAAATATACTGACGTTGTGGCGCAGGGCCACAATAGTGTAGCTGTAATGCGACGGTTGTAAGTTCGATCCCCACTAGAGGGAATGAATTATTATTTATTAATATATTCATTTCTTTGGTCTGGCAACAAGGCAAAAGGTTGACGTTGAGTTCTTCCACTCAAAACGCAATGCCTCGAAAATTCAGCGGAAAGCGAAGTGTCTTAAACGACGTTCCCTCTACCGACCCTGCTATGTGCGTGATAACAGCTTGAAGCTGATAATATAAAGTTAAACAATTATTATGTTCTCTTCTGTCATTTGATTACTTATCATTGTATGAGAATTACACGAAGGAGGTTGTACGGTAAAAAGAGATATTTTTACACAATAGGAAAAGTTAAATGATTCGTGGTTTCTTTATCTTCACGCAATTGTTTTGGGATATTAAATAAAAATCTGACCGTTGTATAGCGAAACCATAAATTCTATTGGTCCACTCTGTTTATGAAGTCATTTGTATTTTTTTTTCTTTATTCTCTTTCTTCCACCCAGAGAAAAGAGATGGGAATAATTAATTAAGAATTGAATCTAAATTGAAATATGTGTATACATTGTATAATATAAATTCCTAAAAAAATTACTTGACTGATTGCGTTTGCGAAGCACTGTCGTAAAAACAAAAAAAAACATTGTATCAGCATTTTTTAAACTTTTTATCATTATAACAAAGGAAGTGAGTGTGAAGGGCTTAAAATCACCTTCCTTTAAATATATATAGTAAACAAAAATATAGTTTTTAATAGCATTCATACAAAAACCACACTATTAAAGTGTAGGTTATAGACATAACTAGATCATGTATTCTATTGCCATCGTAATCTTTGGAATGAATCATGTCATGTTATTAGCAGAAATACATATATATCAAGAGTATTTAAATTATTTAAAGATGACCTTGACCTAAATATATTTCTAGAAGACATCTTCATTTAAGCGATTAACCTTAATTTACTGTAACAACACATTTTATACAAACTAAAAAAAAACCCAAATCTATAAAATGGTCTGAAAGAGATGTTGAATAAAAAAAAACTTACGCTCTACATTTTTTCGATTTCAGTTAACAGTGAGCAAAGACGGCAAATCCTACTACGCGTCGCTAGAGATCAACAACGTGACAGTTGAAGACGCTGGCAAGTACCGGGTTACAGCAAAGAACGAGCTCGGCGAGAGCAACGCTACAATCAGCTTGAACTTCGACAGTAAGTAAACCGAATATTATAATTGTAAGAAGTTAAATTATAATAAAAAAGAATATATAAAAAGAAACAATCACAAAATTCTATTTATATGTTTTGATATTTTCAATCTCTAGTATAATAGTAGGTTTACATATGAAAATTATTGGATAAGTACAGTATAAGACAGAATAAAATATGAATGAAATTTTGCATATATTAGAATACACTGCAAATACACATAATAAGTACATACTTTTAAAATGCACACATACAAACAATTACACGTAACACAAAATTTTATTTTATAAATATTTTAAAGTAAATTAAATATAAAGTTCCAAATAAATATAAGTTGAGTTCCGCCACTCAGCACGTAATGCCTTCAGAATTGGGCGGAAAGTGGGAAACGGAGTGTCTTAACACTAGGTTCCCTCTGCCTCAGCAGGGTGCTGTGTACGGAATTAAATTTGGAATTTTAATTATTTTTTTGACCTTTTTTAATTAAATATAAAAATATTTTTTTATAGTTAAGAAATGTTGCTTAACATTGTTGATGCTTATTTGTATGTGTGATTCTAATCTCATAAATATATTAGATCTCATTATTGTAAACGTAGAATTTGCAGCAAAGCTTTTTCATTAACTAATTCTCAAAAATTTCGTAGTTACTCAATTTTTTTTATTTCATATTTTTATTTATGTAGATTTTAAGATGTTTTCTGTGAAGAACAAAAAATAATGTGAGCGTTACATGTAATTAATAAATAAAAAATAATGAAACACACATATTAAACCCACATAAAATGAAACATATTTAAAAAGTGCATTACACTAATAAATATATATTGAATATATTTAGATCTCATATCTCATATATATATATGTATCGCTAAAGCTTAACTAACATGCTATACCCGAGCGCTTTATATTGTGTTAAATGTTTTTAAAATTTTAAATTTTTACTTTGCTTTCGCATAAGCACGTCTTATATAAGTACATTTAAGTAACCTTAGCAACTGTAATGCGTACTGATCGGGATATATCTAGAATCAATTTAGATAATATAATGAAGTTTATTTATGTATCTATACGATATATTTAACTATACTCTTCCTTAATTAACTCTTATATACCAACCTGCGTTATTATTAATACGTACACAAATCGTTAGAAAACATCTTAAATATTTCACAAATTTCCAATATCTTTAACGGCAAAGCTGCAAATCTTCGTGGCAATTTAACAGAAACGAATTTACTAATATAAGAACTGATATAGGCGATGAAGCGCCCGTACCTGAAGACTTTATCAAACCAACATTTACGGAGAGACCTGTCATCAGGCAATCGGAAGATGGTACCAAAATTACGTTCGAATGTCGATGTGTTGGCAAACCGAAACCAACCATCACATGGTAAGGGCATACTGCAGAAATTTAAAATACTATAATGTCCTTACAATTTAACTTTGTATCTTAATGCGTAAACATGCACGCAGGTACCATGGAAAGAAATTAATAAAAGAAAGCAGTCGATACAAAATATCATTAGAAGAGGATCAAACATTATATCATATGGCGCGATTAGAAATAATAGGGGTAGAAAATTCCGACAAAGGAGAATACAGGGCTGTGGCTAAAAACAAGCACGGTGAAGGCGTGGCAAAAATAAATTTAAATTTCCAGGGTGGGGATAAACCAAAGTAAGATAAATTTTTGCAATATTTAAAGTATTCTCTTTTCGGTTTAGGATATTTACTAACTCTTAATCTTTTAAACAGAATACCGGATGGCAAAGCTCCTAGATTTCCCAAAAAACCTACGATTAGGCAAGAAGGGGATATTTTAATAATGGAATGTATCTTAGAAGCATATCCCGTGCCCGACATTACGTGGTTTCATGGTGACAAAGAGATTAGGGACGGTGCTAAAATGAAAATGTCTAGGAAAGCTATAGGAAAAGACACTTTTAACCTTACTCTAGAAATTTTAAGTCCTACTCAGGAAGATGGTGGGAATTATAGATGTAATGCTTTCAATATGTTTGGTGAGAGCAACGCAAATATTGCTCTAAACTTTCAAGGTAATAAGAGATTTAAGTATAATCAAATTTAAGTTATTAGGTAAAGTACGCATTCAGTAGCACCGCATGTAAGGCCTAAAGCTTTAATGCTGCATGACTTTATATTATTATAATGACAAACCAGTATAAACTGTATTATATTGTTTAGGTGGGGATGACGAAAATGGTTTTGCACCATCGTTTGTGGAAAAACCTCGAATCATTCCCAACGAAGATGGCACGCTTATCACAATGCGCTGTGTCTGTAAAGCCAAGCCGGCGGCTGAAGTTACGTGGTACAGAGGTTTGAACGTTATCAAGGCTAGCAGTAAAATTGAAATAAAATCATCAGTCATCAGCGAAGATGTTTATGAATTGGTATTGCTTTTAACAAACCCAACGGCAGCGGATGGTGGTGCCTATCGTTGTCATGTTCGAAATGAATTTGGAGAAAGCAATGCTAATCTTAACTTGAATATTGAAGCAGAACCCGAACCCGAGGGTGAAGGACCAACTTTTGTTGAAAAACCAACGATTCAATCAAAAGAAAATGGTAAACTGGTTATAATGGGTTGCAAAGTTAAAGCTAGTCCTAGACCAACGATCGTCTGGTACCATGAGGGTAAAGAAATCAGGGACTCGTCGAAAATTAAAACTAGGGTAGAAGTAAAAGAAGATATTTACACAATAATTTTGGAACTAGTTGACCCTGGTATTGAAGACTCCGGATTGTATAAATGCAATATTAAAAATGAACTTGGAGAGCTCAATGCAAATCTTACGCTCAATATTGAAAGTAAGTTGTTAAATTATTTTTTAAAATACTATCGTATGTAGACGTTTTAATAAATATCAAAATAAAAAAATCTGCATATTTTGTTGTAATGTTCGTCGCGAATAATATATTTATTATTATTTTCTTATAGTCATTCCAGTTATTAAAGAAAAACCAAAGATCATTAAAATAATTAAAAAGAAGACTGTGATTGTTGAATGTAAAGTGTTAAGTAAATTTGCACCATCTTGCACGTGGTTCAAAGAAGCCAGTGCGGTTAAAGAAGATTCAAGGCATACTGTTCTAATAGAACCTGTTAGAGAGGTAAATATATCCTGTAATTATATAAATGTCTATGATTTATCATTTTGATCTATAGATTATTTTACATTATTGACGTAAATTATTTCAACTCGGTTTTTAGGGTGAGTTTGCAGTTAAATTAGAAATTTCGAACGTATCGCAAAATGATAAGGGATCATATAAACTTGTCGCTAAAAACGAGAAAGGAGAGGCAATATCACAACAAGTTGAAATTACCGATATTCCTGAGGAAAAGGGAGAAAGACCACAGATCATTAAACACTTAAGGAGCTTGGTATGTAAAATAACAAAATATATTTATTTACAGTAACATAAATATATTATTATATATATATTTTTATAATTCTATTCTAAATTGTTTTAGAAGCCAATCGTGGTGCAGCTGCACAACGATTGGCAACAGTGTGTGACTGTAAACATGACTGGTTGTGGGTTCAATGCCCACTCGAAGCAATAAAATATATATTTAAATTTATATTTACATTTCTTTGTTCTGATTTTGAGGCAAAGCGCGGCGAGTTCCACCACTTAATATACCTCCAGAATTCGTCGGAAAATGAAGAACGGAGTGTCTTAACACTCAGTTCCCTCTATACATATACGGACGCTAATTGAGTGATTGATTATTCTATTTTATACATATTTCTTTTACACTATAGAATTATTTGCATTTAGGCTAGAAAAGAAAATGAGGAAGCTGAATTTGTGGCTGTCCTGAAAACGTCTGACCAATCCTGCAGATGTACATGGTATAAGAATTCTACAGTTATCAGAGACTCTTCAGAAATAAGCACATCTTTCGATGGTACAAATGCTCGACTATTTATCAGAAAAGTAACAACAAAATATGTAGCCAATTACAGAGTTGTAATACGAAATGAATTTGGAGAAGACGAATCTAGTGCCGATTTAACAATTATTGAAGAAAAAGTAAGCATGAATATGTTTGAAATATTTCATGTCAATAATTATATATTTTATAAATATTTTATTTAACTTATGTATAATTACAGAAAAAGAAAAAGGAAGAAGAAGAAGAAGAAACTACAGTAATTGAAGAGTCAGAAGAGGAAATGTCAATTGTTGAGGAAAAATCAATTATTGAAGAAAATCACATTGAGGAGAAAAAGGTTTGTTATTGCAAGATAATATATAGTTACTTAAATCATAATCTTTTATTATTTTTAATAAGTAAAAAGATATAATTTTTACTTATTGGGTTTATCATAATTTTTAATTAGCAGAAAGCAGCAGAGAAACAAAAAGAAGAGGAACAAATTGTCATAGAAGAAAAGAAAGCAGCTGCTAAAAAAGTAACAAAGAAAGGAGAAGTTAAAATAGAAGCCAAAAATGAGGAAATTCAAATTGAAGGTAAAAAAACTGAAGCTAAGGTGGAATCTAAAAAAGTAGAATCGAAGGTGCAGGAACAGAAAAAAGCGGAAGTTGAAATAGAAGAAGCAAAAAAAATACTTGAGAAAAAGACGGCAAAAACTGAGGAAGAAAAGAAAGCTCTCTTAGAAAAGATTGAAAAAAAGAAAACAGAAAAAGTTCCAGAAGCTGAGCCCAAATTAGAAGGCATTCCAAAATTAAGGCCAGTTAAGCCTAAAGAGGAGCCCAAACCTGAAGAAAAGAAGGAAACCAAAAAGACTGAGGAAAAGAAAAAGATTATCAAAAAGAAGGTTGTTTCTAAAAAGAAGGAAGAAGAAGTAAGTACATTTTTTCTCTACCAACATATATTTGTTCTGTAAAGATGTAAAAAGTTATGAACAAATATGTATTTTCGACAACTACATAGACATACAATAAATATATTTTTTTAATTGTTATGTGTGTTTAAAAGGTAATGCAATCGTCGTGTGATGTGTTGTGTTAACATTTAGATGTGCTAAAACTATTTTTACTTTAGGATGAATTGGAGTTTGTTGATGATTATGAGCGTCCTGTTTTGGAGAAATACGAACGAATTACACCCACACCTCTCGAAAAGAAACAAAAAGTTAATGATACACCTAAGGTAATCTCGTTACAGAAAATACTATACATATCTTTCTAAAAAAAATTAAATACTACACATATCATACTTTGTATATTTTTATTTTATACACTTTAATATATTAAAATTTATATATTATCGTTGATCTCAGACAAAACGCGCGTCATTGTCTGAAAGTGTTAAAAGTCAGCAAAATGAAAGTGATGAGGAGCCATCACTTGCTACTTCTGCACCTGAGAAAAAACCTAAAGTTGAACCAAAAGAAAAGGTATAATTTTAAAATAAATATACTCGTATATCTTATTAAATCTCCAAGTACCTACTTATTTTTATAAGTTTTAGTAGTTTTTATTAATTAAATAGATTTTCTGTACTATATTTTTTTAACACGTACAAAACACAAAATTAATTCATAACAATAATGATATAGGTTGAAGAAGAACCTAAACGTCTCAGTATTAAAAAGGGTATACTTAAGCCAGAAGAGAATGTCGATGAGATATCACAAATTAAACTAACTAAAGCGCCGATAAAACCTGGCGAAGAAACTACTGAAGAACCACAAGTAGCGAAATCGGATAAGCCTTTGAAAAAGGTAGCTTGTACTTAGACTCTTGTATGAATATATTAATTGTTAATAATAACTTATTTTTATGACATTTTATAAAAATGAAATAAATGTGTTAACTTTAGCTCGAAGAACAAAAAGAATTCGTAGATGATTATGAACGTCCAGATCTTGAGAAATATGACAAAGTTACACCAACACCATCTGATAGGTCCAAGAAATCGAACGGTGTGAGTGAGGTACATAAATGCAAAATATATAATTATATACTTGCGTACATATTAACAATTAGGTTAGGTTTGCAGTAAAATAAAACGTGCGTTGAAAATATTTTTAGGAATCGCCAGAATTCATTGATGACTATAAAAAACCGGAATTAGATCAATATGAAAAAGTTTCCCCAACTCCTAAAGATAAACGTCGTCCTAGCGAAAATCAGGTAGTTTAAATTTACTTGAAGTTTAAATTTACTTGAAAATATTAAAATTTTGAGGTAACAACTATTTTTAAAATTTTTACATGTTTTTAAAGGATGAAAATGATATAATGAAAGGTAAAATTAAACCTAAACAAAAAGAAGATGAACCGGAAATGCCCACCTTAAGAAAACGATCTGTGGTTAAAGACAAGGTAGAAATGAAATATATACATTTAAAAAGTATAAGCAATCTCATTTATAATTTATCTTATTCTAACGATATTAATTACTTTAGGAGGATGAGAAAAAATCTGACGAGAAACCAAAACCCAAAGCGGTTAAAAAGGATGAGCCTAAGGCTAAGAAACGTCCTTCTCTTAAAGATAAAGAGGTATTAAATGATCTACTTTGGAATAATAAAGATAACAAATAATATGGTTTTTTAATATACTAGGCCTTTAATATATCTTGGCGTTTTTAAATCTATATAAGACACATTCATCGTCGTCGACTCGTAGACAACGTCGACTCGTATTCACTCAAAATATATTTTTTGCACAAAATAATATTTCTTTGGAACTATATTTTTCAGTTGTACTTACACATATTGCTATACAAATACACATTTACGCATAAATTTTGAAAATATTAAGGCTTTTCTTGCATGAATAGTTTTACCCGCAGAAAATTTTGTAGTTCAGCAACCTAGCGCTTACCACACTCACAAATGATACTTAATCTAATTTAATGTATAACTTTATTATTAATTTTGAACTGACAGCTACATTTACACAATGCCATGCAATTAACAACAATATTGGTAAAACTGCAAATAATAGCTTAGATTATTATAATATAATTATCGATATGTCTCTTTTAAAGCCTGCAATTTTATTTTATTAACGAACACTAATTGAGCCGCAAAATGGTAATAAAAGGTAATAATTTTGAAGGTCGAGGTAGAAGAATTTGTCGACGATTATGAGAGGCCAGTTCTTGAAAAATATGAGAAAATTACACCAACACCACTTGAGAAAAAGAAAAAGGTACACATTTCTCAATACACACTACACATGAAACATATGTACATACCTGCTTGTAAATCTTGCTGTTAATATTATTATTTTAAAATTTATAAAAACATAGTAGGAAGTCATTTTTATTTACGATTTGAAAAAATATATTTCTTAGAAAGTGTATAATTATGTGTATAAATTTATTCAGGAGGATAAAAAGCCAGAAGAGGAACCTTCCTCTGCGACCGTACAAAAACGACGATCAGTTAAAGATAAAGATAAACCAGAGGTACAGCATATAATATGATATTATAATAAGAAAGTTAAATAGTTTGAAAGTTGATTGAATATAATCCATAAATTTATTATTTTCCCTTAGCCAATGGACGTAGACGAAAATGTCAGCGTTTCTAAACCTAAAACTGCGGTTAAACCAGGCCAAGAACCTGAAGACGTTTCACTTACACATAAAACACCGGCTGAAATAAAGCCTACGGTTCGTATATACTATGCGTATGTATGTATAGTACATGCTAGCTTACTAATAGATATTAGAGCGGTTAATATAAAAAAATTACGTTATTTCATGTAGGAAGATGAGGCAGAAGCTAAACTTAAAATTAAGAAACCCGAAATTGTCGAAGAAAAAACGATTAAGCGTCCATCACCTAAGGATAAGGAACAGAAGGTACGACGCCCTCCATATTTCAATTTAAGAAATTATAGGAATATAGTACCCAAAATATATTAAAATTAAAAACCATTCACAGATTGGCAAAGTTTTACCTTTATCGGTGACACAATTATTAGAAAGAATGTTAATACTTATAAAGGTAACATTACATAGCGTAGAATATAGTTATTTGACTGTTAAAAATATACAGAATTTGTAACATCCCAATAACATATACATATAGTAATTAAGTCCACATTTTAGACAATTTATACTAGTATACACTTTATTTACAAGCACTACCCTAGTTGCACATTGTGGAAATGTCACTAGTTTTCCTGACTATATAGAATTATTTCACAATTTATTTGTATCACTTTATCTTAAATTTTTCACATTTATTTACTACTTGCGAGCTTAGGGTGAGGATACTGAAGAGGCGGTCAGTCTTACCAAGCCCAGAACTAAAACAAGCACAACTGCTCCAGAGGAGGCATCTTTGACACAAAAGAAACCTGCTCAGAAAAAGCCTACGGTAGTTATCTCTTCTCATTTTCTAATTATCTCAGCTAAATTGTTATGATGTTATTATTAAATAAGTAATATCTCGTAGGAGGGCTCGGAAGCTGCTCAACTTAAAGTTAAGAAACCCGCCGTCGTCAAGAAAAATACCACTGATGAGGTATAAACACTTATTTGTGAATAAAAAATAAATTTAAATAGATTAGAGCTGAGGTAGTTACGAAATAACTATATTAATATAAATTTAACCAATTTAAATAGCACATTTTCTAGATAGATGTAATGCACATACACACTAACATTTTAGTCTCACATGCACTACAAAAACCGCTTCAATAACGTAGAAATTCCGATAGTTTAACTAGAATATATTATGTATTTAGGAACCTCTGGCAATAAAGGGAGGTAAATTTGAAGTGCCGCAACTAAAGAAAACTGTCAAGAAAACAGCTGAAAAGCCCAAAAAGGCTACATCTGACAATAAAGAAAACGTTGATGGGGTAAACATCTTGAAATACTGAAAGTTGTTTGTGACGTCCCATTGTACTCTTATTGTCGTTGTTTCTTTTCCTTTCTATCTATTTCTGTACTTCTATCTTTTCTTTTTACACAACGTCACACTTTACTTCCGTTTTAATGTAAACGTCGCTTTGTACACTATTACAATATTATACAAGATCACACTTCAACATCAACATTTTGCACACGAACGCTTTATTGTAAGCACCTCCTTTCACGAGATGAGTTTGATTAAGGTCCGGTGTCTACGTCGTTGTCCTACAAAAAGTGGTTGTAAAAATCGCATGCTGCTATTAAATGTTACTTGTTGCATATTATTTTTACAGATTGGATCCTCTATTTTTCTATTTTCAAGATATGGATAAAAAATGTAAAATTAAAATGATAGGTTACCTATATAATTATTTTAGGTAACCTGGCGTAGATATAATAATATAAATTTTACAGTTATATTTTCTTACATTACAGTATGAATTAGATTTCGTTGATGATTACGAGAGACCAGTTCTTGAGAAATACGAAAAAATATCGCCAACTCCAACTGTCAGAGAAAAGAAAGAAAAAGAAATAGCTAAGGTGAGATAATGATGTTATTTTGGTAAATATAAGTTACGCTTTGCCAAAAATATACATTTAGATTCTATTGACAAAGTCACTATACTTATATATATACCTGTGATTGTACCTTAAATCAAAAGCTTTTACATATTTATTTTTTGTTCATAGGTGGACAGTCGTAGAACTTCTGTACAGAGTGAGGTTTGTATTAAAATATTGTCTCAATTATATAATTCATTAGTATTTTTTTTGTTAAAAGTATAAAATAATATAATAGTTTTATATATTTTTTATTTTGCGGTAAAAGCAAAGAGAATTAATTCTTCAATAGATTTTTAATGAGACGAGGGACTTCTTTTGTTTGTTTTAAATATTTTTTTTTTCTCCAATTTGAACGGGAACCTACAATTATAAATCTGTCATTTAAACTAAATTAGCTGCTGTAGTATTATTATATTAATATACATCCCTATAAAAAAACTTAGACGTAAAAGATAAAAAAAATAATCAATTTAACAGCAGATACAAGTGGTTGCCCAACAAGCTCATCTTGCTGTGAAGGTAAATTCTCAGTGTGGTGTGAAGCATTACTGTAAATAGGTCATACAAAAGTGATTTATATGTTATCCCCTCCATAATTGAACATTTCTTATTTACTATGTTTTATATACATTTGTGTCTAAGTTTTGCTTGTTATAAGTTGTAAATACTAAATCATAAATTATAATGATCGTACTATTGACCCATTGTACCTTATATGTATGTTTGTACATTACACACTGAAATAATTAAGTTATCACCAACAACACCAGAAATAATAGAATTATATAATTTGAATGTTTATCAAATCCAAATATATATATTAGTAAAAAAATCAAATCAATCAGCTTCACGCTGTATCCCGCACACAGCAGGATAGGCAGAGGGAACCTCGTGTTAAGACACTCCGTTCCCCACTTTCTTTGCTTTCCGAGATTTTTTTGAGCGAAGAAATGAAAATATAAATGTAAATAAATATTTCACTTCCTAGAGTGGGGATCGAACCCACAACCAGTTGATTTTACAGTCACACTTTGTGCCTCTGCGCCACGACCGGCCTCATATATTAGTATATTCTAATAAAATAAATAAAAATATAGAATGTAAAGTTGATAAATTAAAAATTTATTAATATAATAAATAAACTTATAAAGAGTCCCTATACTCATAATTAAACTATCACATCATATTACGATTTCATAATTTACCATAATTACTACATGATATATCGTATTATGTTTTCATTACAAAAACTAATACGATGACATCATTAAATAAACGTTCAAGAATCTAGAAACAATATTCTATTTCGGTTCAACATTGACCACATAGCTGAATTCTTGTCAATACAGTATCAGATATAATATTGTCTAACATGTCTCAAATATATGTTCTTAAAACTTCCTTGTAGAATAGAGACTATTATATAATATTTTTAGTGCCTATGCGGCACACATAAGACATCATTAAAACTCAATAATTTTCCTTTCAGTCTGAAAGTAGAAGGGCATCCGTCCAAAGCGAAGTAAGTAATATATATTTTTTAAACATTTTTAAAGTGTTATTCCACACTTAGGAAAGAAAAATACTTATTTAGAAAACGTATAAAAATTTGAACGCAGCGGGACTCGAACCCGCGCCTCCTGGAAACCGACCAGGCTCTCTGACCACTAAGCCATGCGTTCTCCACATGGCAACGCATGGCTTTTTGAACTTACTGTACAATAATGTCACTGCCAGTACTTAATTGTAAATCAAAATGTTGTACACTATGTTTATGATTCCATAGCTGCAGTTGTAAAATTGAAATTAGATGTACATTGTGAAGTGCAAACCAGTAACACTTTCATAGTAAATATCGATAAGAAACTTTTGGATCATATATTGTGATTATCTAAAATTAGCGTTATTATTAATTTATCTTAAATAATTGATGCCAATAAGAATTCTTGGGAAAAAAGTAATGTATAACATGTATGTATATTAGTCGTATCTAAAATAAATACAATGAATTGTTCTGTTGAGTGAATATGAATCTGAAGTTCATTGTTATCACACGTTGGAAGGTATTACGTGGGAGGTGGGAGTATTTTGCCTCGTAGAGAGTCTATAAAAGTTTGTAAATCTGGCAAGAGTATCACTTTGCGAATGTCCGTCGTGAAGTCTAAAGTTCGATAATGCTTCGGTTTCGGAAACATACAAGTGAAACGTACGTCGAGAGTGTGGTTAGTGCTTCTATGTGTTAGTGATGTGTAGTGTAGGACTAGTGCTGCTGCAGTTCACATAAGGATCTAAAGGATGTTGCGCCCTTAATTTCATCCATTTCTCTGTTCTTCTCATTTTGTGAAATATGACTTATTTAAAAATATGAAAATTTTATAATTATCATCCTGAGCCTATATTTACCTTCTCAAATTATTTTTTATTTCTGTTTATAATTAGGATCTATTTCAACTTATCTAAATTCCTCCTTGAAATCGGTTTGACCTAAAATTGTATTACTTTAAATTATTAGTTGGCCAAGATTTTTTACATTTGTTAAACTGTTATCAACGGTATTTGAAATTTAAGGTAAATTATAATCAAGCCAGTACACTATTTCATAATTTTCATAATTATCCATAGGTTCAAGAAGTAAGGACTGAGAGTCGACGTAGCTCTATCATTGAAAACAAAGCACTAAAGGTAAGTTGGATCATTTTTACGCAATATTTCATATGAAATTGCATGCTGATCTTACAAAAAAAATTACCGAAAGTATTCTTAGCAGCAGGCTTACAGTGTAGTAATGCTAACATCCTATTAAACAAATTATCAGGAGAGACAAAAAACATTTTTATAAACTATATGAATTATCAAAAGATTTTACAATTTCGAAAATAAATTGTGTTTTCTACTATATTAAACAAAATAAAGGTTAATTTAGTTTTTTTTGAAACTTTCGAATGGTATAAAAATTTAACATAACGAAAAACCAAAAGCCTGATTCTGCAGGTTTACACTCTAAGTCGACGATATTTTCGATTAAAAAACACGGGTAAATTACCATTCTTTTTTTAATCTAAATACATTTGCTTCCATGCATTCTTGTTATACGTATATGTACAGTTACATATCAGCTTGTTAATTCTTTTAATTCTAAGAGGAGCTAAATTTATTTCTATGTACGTGAGTAAATTATTAGCATCAAAGATTTGTTGATACCGCTGTCAGAAACAAATTGACTCTTTATTTCGTGAAATGTTTAATAAATTTAAAGATTTGTTTGGACTCGAGCACCTGTGACTACTAAAAAAAACACTAGCTGGCTAATTGCCACGTATGAGAGCCACTTAACGGGAGGCGGACGGTATGTGCACACTGGCGAGAGACAATTGTCTGCAATTATATTAAGAACCGACTTCTTATCAGCTTGGTGTATATATGTATTTGCTTTTGCAAATTTTAGTACCATACATATTCTATGGAAGTTATAACAATTTTCATTGTTTTTCTATGTATAGCGTTATTACACACCTTGTCTAAAATAGCTACTACTTTAGACTTAACGTCCCATTTATTCTACAACATCCTTTGGTAGGTGGAAGATACGCGATACGAGTAATATCTTAAAAGAAATTGAAAACAGTGTCTTTGTCTCTAGAACAGAATGAACAAATACTATGCTATCATTTTTATATATTAAATATTTGATTTGGCCGTTATGGATTAGACTGATATAAATCACTATATTGTATTGATTTGGATTTAGATATAGAACAGATTATAATTAATCAAACGTTGATATGTATATACTTGTATTTCTTGTTAAATATTTAATTATTCTTCCCGTTACTTTTTGCTATGTTTTTTATATAAAGTTTAGCTTCCTATAATTGAAAAATTATAGGAAGCTTAAACGTTCTTTTTTAAGTTATAATATAATATTTACTCTTTACTTTAGCCATATCGCCACTCATAAATTGACCAATGTAAGAAAAACTGAATTTTTGATGTTTTGATACATAATTCAAATAACATTTTTGACAAAAATTAACATACTCTTTTGACAGATCACAAAAGAGACATCAGAGAGCAGGAAATCATCGGTGGCATCTATATCAGAACAAGAACAGGTTTCACAAATTAAAAAGACTGCTCTTAAGGTAAGAAAAGAAAAGATTGAGAATAATTCTACTGGAAAACATATATTTTATTTAGATTTATTCACACGTTTTTTAAATTTATTAAGTTAGTTTTATAATTTTAAGATGGCCTTTGCAAACCCTTTAGCAAGAACCTCAATTTAAGTGTGAATTTGGTTAATTATCAGTAGTTGAAGATTTTGTTTTCGCTTATTTTTAAATTGGTATAAGACACCGAAATATCGCTTTTGGCAGAATTGACTAATGAGAGCAATTTTTCGTAGAAATAGCTTATGCGAAATTCCTTTTACATATCAGTATTACCTGCCATAATTTTTTGAGATTCCCTCAGATGTGATAATTTATCAAACTGTTAATTTCAATAGAATAAGTAACGACTTGTTGTTACTGTAAATAGGTGGAACTGTACTCAATTGATACATTATCATGTTATTTTGTGTTAAGTTTAAATTACATAATCCTATGGCTTATTGTTAATATTTATTTTAGACAATCGTTAAGGAACCGGAAGTAGTAAATGAATTAGAGCAAATAAAACTTAAGGTAAGTCGGCTTTTAGGCTCTCTTGCATGTTATATGTCATTAGAAAAGTATAGCACAAATTGTCCCATACGTGTATGCTTGTAAAATGTAAAAATGTTATTGTATGTTAAAAAATATTTTTTGTTTGTTGTGATGTCCTCCTATACCTACATATATAAACTATATTGATGTAAATTATAAGATATTTAATTTTAATGCAAATATGTTGAAATTAAATACTCTATTTTATAAATAGGATGACAGTAAAAATGTAAACGAGAAGATAAATACAAGAACAGGTGAACTAAATGAAAATACACATTCTGGGCGACCTACGAAATTAAACACTCAGGTACACACATACACATACATACTACTCGCACAATTACTTAACTATGTCACTGTTCTTTCATTATTTATAAATATAAATATTTATTAAATTTAGGAATCATTACAAAAAACGCAACCGAAACGTAGTCTTAGCTTAGACCAGCCGCAACCAAAACACGCTCAGGCTGCACGGCGTCATAGTAAGACTGAGGTATATTCCTTATAATTCGTTGATTATTTATGTAAATAAATTGTAGGATCACATTAATAATAATCTTTTTTTACTTGAAATTAGAATATTGAAGCGGTTAGACGTGAAAACCCTGAAGTCAATAATCAGCCGTCTAATGACGATTCTGATAAATTAATTGATACGAGACGATCAAGTAAAATAAAACAGGTATTTAAAATTTGTAAAACTCATTTAATTAATTATTTGGGTACAAATACTTTATATGGTAATCTTGCTTAAACAGGATATTAATAAATTAGACAACAAAACTGACAATATACCTGTTAATAAAATCGCCGAAAACACAGAAATACAAAAAAGTCGTTCACGTAAATCTAGTAAAGTAGTTTTAATTCTAATAATTTCAATACTTCTATTACTCTTATCTTAGGATGGTACCGAAACTGAACCGAGAAGTGTCATTAAAATTGTAAAAGATAGTCCTGATAACGTCGAAACCATTGACATATCTAGTCCTGATACTACTACAACAACCGAGGTACTTAAAGGACTTTAAAATTTAACTTACTTTTTTCTCTTGAATAACATTATTGTAATTTTTATATATAAAAATAAGCTAGCAATTTTTCTAACTATTCATTAATTACATTCAAATCACAATATTGATGTATTTTATGGTAACTTTTTGTCCATATAGGATTTAAATATAAATAAATCAATCAAAGTTGAAGATCAAAACTCAAAATCTGAGCAACAGCCAGAACAAATTTATCCTTGGAGACGACCAAGTAAACCTAAAGAGGTGATTATTAAAAATCGTAATAAGTATATTTTTATCATAATATGATCATATTTAGTTTTAACGATATTTTATTATATGCGTTCTTATAGGATATTGATATACCTAAAAATAAATTACCGGAGTTAGGAGATTCAGCCCGAAAAGAAAATAACGAGGTAAACTATTCACTTCTAACAAATCTTATATAAATATATATATTCATATAAATGAATAACATTTGATATTTTCTAATGTTAATAGGTTCCTTATAATGAAATTAATAAATCAAACGGTACAATAGAAAAACAAACAGAACAGACAACTTATCCTTGGAGGAAATCCAAAGAGGTATTTTGATAACCTCATTTTTGTTATTTATTATTATATATACAGTACTTAAATATGTAATATTTTACTCATAATCATAAAGTAATATTTTACTCAAATTATTATCAGGTACCAATATTAATTACACCGGAACCTTATATTAAACAAAACGAAGTACCCTTCTCTTGGGATGTTATTCCTGAAGTTCCACAGGTACTATAATATACGATAATGATATATTAAAAATATAAAAACTTATAAATTAATAAATAATTGTTTGCTTAGGTGGAACAAAAACCGGAATTAGAGAATCAGTATAAACCTACATTACGTGAAACACAAGACACTGTACCTTGGAGAAGGTCTAAATCTCCTCAGGTATATAATCACAATCACCACTTTACACCACCAACACATTTCACACTGCACTCATATACATATTACACACTGCACTCATACATATTGCACTCACATACATTTATACATATTTTGCACAAACTTGAATCATTTTTGCACTAGTTAAGTATATATCTGAAATTATAAGATAGCGTCCTTTTTTTCCAAAAATTTCGTATGGTCGCCAGTAACGTAATTTACTTACTACTCTAGGCTGAGTCAGGGGACACACCAGAGAAAAAACCAGCTTCTTTAGAAATTCCACAAGCCGTTATTAGCAGCAGACCTCAACCTGACGAGGTATTGGCAAAAGATCAATAAAAAAGCGTCAAAATTTGGCACAATGCACCTTTTTTCACAGGACTTCAATTCGATACTTGCACACGCACTTGCACCTACTTAGTAGTTACGCACGTAGATCGTTGAAGTAGTTAGAAATTTATTTATTTTAAAAATATTGTATGAACTAAGGAAAACATTATAAGTAGAACTGATATAATTTATTAAAATATCTTGGGTAAACTTGGGTTAAATAGACTCTAATTTTAAAAACATTATATAACAATAAACTGCATGTTGCAGATACTACATGTTGCATGATTTTTTATGTTAAACTTACAAGTAATGATTCTGTAATGTCCTTGTTCTATAAGCCATGTGTTATACAGACTGCAGTATCTTCACTTTTTATATGTAAACTTATTTTCCCTGCTTTTGCTTCTGCTTTTTAACTGCAACTTAAAATAATATTAACGTTACAAATAATTTAAAGTTCTATTTTCTATCTACAACTCAGGTAATTTACATGAATAATGATTATTTTTAATTTAGTGGCGGTGAAGTCTCCGTGTCTCTGTCAAGAAATTGTATAATGATTTATCTAATCTTGAACAGTTTTAAAATATTTTTTGTGATTACAGAAAGTCGAAGTTAAACAAGAAAAGGTAGAACAAGAAGCAAAGAAAGCGAAACTCACGACGGTAAAGAAAAAGGCTGAAGATTTACCTGAAATCCCAGATTATGAAAGGCCTGATCTTGAGAAATATGAAAAAATATCGCCAACGCCCACTACTAGGGAAAAACCAGAAAAGGATAAGGTAATGAAAATATTATAGGATTATAACGTATCTCTAAAAAACTGTGGCATTGCTAAAGATGTGACAATAGAACTATAGTTTGAGAGAAATTTCAAAAATATTTTTACATTTATACAGCCGGCTGAAAAGCCAAAAGTACCCGAAATCAAGGCACCAGAGGAGAAACCAGTGGCACCTAAAATTGAAGTTGTGCGAGACAAATCTCCGAAACCGGATGCCGCAAGAAAGCCATCCTTGTCTCCTGCACCTCCAGGACGACGAGGATCTCTTATTCCTCCCCCAGAAGAAATGGGAAGACGTCCTTCCTTAATTATCAGCGACGAGGTATGTAAATATTACTTTTGTAGTTCTCAAAAAATAATGAAAAAAATGTAAAAAAACATTTTTATATTATATTATCAACATTACAGAGAAGGTATGAAAATCAGATCTAGAATTTCCTAGTATTGTGCTGTCTGATTGTAGAATAGAGTATTCTCGTAGGTATATTTGATTTAAGAATATTTAAAGCACGCACTTATTTCAAGACACTAATATATCACACAATACATGAACACTTTTAAATGTCATGAATTTATGTTACTTATAAAAATATTAATATCTAAATAGGTGCGTGACTATATATGTATATTATAGCTGAACCCTGTAGACCCTATTCTGTCGAGCCGAACCCGTAACATTAAAACACCCTAAGTACCTCCTTTGAACAACGCTAAACCTCGAGCTTGAGTAACGGAAATTATTAGTTGATTTAATTGATTGATTGATGAAGCTTAAAAATCCTTACTCCTGGCTTTTTAGATATTAGATTTCACACAATAGGTCCGTATCGAGATGAAACAATATCTAAATAGTAACGAATTTAGTTATTAAGACGGTAAAACACGTAATCCACAGGAAAATAGAAAACTAAGACCTGGTGAGGTGATTGAAGAGAAAAAGGTAATAGATAAAATGCTACGAATAATTATAATAATTCGTTGAATGCTATCCGTTATGATGTGGCCGTGACAAAATTTTAACTGCAATTCTGTCAAAGAAATTATGTTATTGCATTTGCACCTGACGCGGATTAAACCACTGTTGTCGAGGGAAGGTATCTGGGTAATTACATACACACATAAATCAAAGCCTTTAAAGATTTATATAAAGAATGTTAAATATGTTAAAATTTAATCTTAAGTTTATACCATTTATATGTATGTAATTATCCAGTATTCGTCTTAAAGGCGTTTCTCGTACAGAGCACCAAGCTATATTGCACAATTTTTGTGACACAGAGCACACAAGCAAATTGCACAGCTTATACGCACGTTGCACACAAATAATGGTTACTATAATTGGTTCTTTATATATTAGGGTATTAACTGAATCACACGGCGTAAGAGCGTCTCTTGAAAATAATAGGCTTAAAGCGTCGACTAACAATAATAACAAGGTGGTGAGATTAACTACTGCACTACTGACAAGGTCAAGGTTGAATTATAGAGGGTCAAGGGTTCTCAGGTTCGGCGGCACAGATAGGCAACAGTTTATTTCGCGGTTATTACCAATATTTTTTAATAACAGGTCACCAAATTACGTCCTGGAGAAGTTTTAGACGAGAAAAAGGTGAGATTGTTTGGGTCTGGTCAATTTAGGTGGACGCTGCTCGCTTTGCAAAGCATTTTGTTCAATATCAATTTACTTTTTTTTTCTTTTTTTCGCACATGACAATACGGACAATATAAATGTGATAATATCTGATATTTTACTTCTTACACTATGACTCATTTACTGATTACAAATCACAATTACACAACAGAAATGAGATCTCTTTACTTAACTCTTTTTACAATCTGTGTAATAAATATTAGTTTCTTTAGTTTTTCACATTGTTAAGTACATCCCTTTTGTCCCTTGTAGGATCCATTGCAATCTGTACTCTGACAAATCAAAAGCCGCTTTATTGACTGGCGGGGGTTATACTTTTAGCGCAAATGGCTATATCGCAATTTAGTTGACTTTGAATTTTATGCATTAATGGATCATAATAATTACAAATATTTTCTCTACTTTTATTTATATTTCTATTATGATCCCTTTTCGCAAGCTAAGCTTAATAGAAAATTTATAGAATGGCTTCAATTTTACCCTAACATTGGATTATTCTTTTTTTCTAATCTTAGATTTAGTTTAGCTTACGTTCATTATCACCAGCATCATTTCTATAAAAAAAATAATTTCATGAGGTATAACATACACTAGAATGATAATACTTCTATATAAACACTATACACAATTGTACAAATTACTTCTACACTAGGTAACAAATTAACATCTAATGTTAATTGAGCACCCACACAACTTACTTTAAGTCCATACACAGATGCATTAAGATTAATATAATATCTACACGATATTAACAGAGAATGTATTACTAAAACATTTTTATTTTCCAAAAAAGAAACGCGGCAGGCCGGGTGAACTCTCTGATGAGGTATCTACAATGTGTGGAAATATATGTTTAGATATCTATGTTATAAAAAAATTTAGAGTCGTGGCTAACATAGACATTTTTACAGTGATTAATTATTTCTGTTTAAAAGTATTCTCATAGAAACCTATTATAAAACGACTACCAAAGCCGTAATATAATTTGTTTCAACGTTAAAGAAATAAAAATGATGAAGAGGCAATTGAAATATTGACGAAAGTAAAATTCATTACGATAGTAGTTACAATGCATTTAACACTTCGTTCTAACATGTTTATCAATTGACTAACAAGTTATCGCCAAAACCCAATATGTTATAACTTTTATAAAGTGCATGAATTTCTGCTGTCATTGAATAAAATATGACGCAATTATCTGCTTTTTTTATAAAAAAATATTGACGTATATACTAATTTTGTTTATATGAGTATCCCGCGTTAACCTAACTGACGATGGTGCTTAGCCTTATATCAGAAATAAGTTTGTTGATGTTATGTATATTCAATGACTCTATAATTTTATTATATTAATGAAAATAATAATCAATACCAGAATTCCAAAATATAAACTTAACGGATGTCCTTGCTTGTTGATGCCACAAAACATAAATGTAAATATATAAATTGCATTCCAAAATGATGTCGTGTCTAATTATGTCGTATCCAATTTATAAATCAAATGCATTGAATATAGAAGCGGAAGCTAAACAAAGATATTTAATTATAAACCAATGAATTTAGTTTGCAGCCAAGTTGAATACAGGACGTAAGCATGTAGGTACTTGTGCGTATTAAAATAAATATTACTTAATAATTAATTCTAGATCAAAGTTTTGCAATAACTTATTTCTTTCCATTGATTATCTGTATTTATATACAGATAAAACTATCTAGTGACTGATACACAATACGCAGATGAAGTTATGGATAAGAATAAAGAAGTAACAAAAGTTTTATACGAGAATGGGATAAAATGAACATTTACGGTTCAGGATTAAAGTCCACGCAAACTTTGCTAGCGACAGGAAGTTTTAGTTACAGATTAAATAAACATATAATAAATAAATATAAATAAATGCATTATAAATGTATATAGTTTTAAAGCTGATGAAATAGATAAGTTTAATCAAAAATATATTTATATAGTGACTAAGAACAGAACAGAGAGCAGTAAATATTGAAGAGATAGACACCGGCCCAGTGATGCCAGCTCTTTGCCGAATTCCAATGATTGATAGTTGCTCTTATAATAAAGGCTAGGAGCTAGGCCAAGGTGATCGGTTTAATTATTGCAAGTTGCCAAAAGTAATGACTTATTGAATCAGGGGTATATTATTAGACGTATTTGTTAAATAAATTTCGAGTCCATTGACAATAGAAATAAAGAATGTATTGAAGATACATTTAAAAGATATAATCTATCTAGTAATCTTCTCAACTGTGAAGATTATTAGGAAGTAAAATTTAAATTTAAAACATATTTATTTCAGTAACAAAAGTTCTGCAGGTGCTACAAAAGAAAAAAATGTCCTCAAATACAGACATACATGGAATGAATTATATAAAAATATTTAAGTGGAACCTAATAATTTAACTGAAATAACAATGAAAGATCAAACATGTTGCAAAATTCAAGTCACTGCATTTATAAATAAAGTAACAAAAAAAAGATGAGCTCTAAATACATGAACACGTTGAGAAAAATACTGCCACGCATTCCATAGCGCCACATAATTAGACTATGTTATTATTAAAAACAAGGACACGCTAGAAATAGAATAGAATAGATGTAAATGTGATTGACAAGTAGATATAGATATGGTTCATACCAAGAGGCGCGTGGGTCGTACGCCCAGTTTGTGGATTGTTATGATATCTTTCTTGGCATGGCTACAATTTTTACAACTATTGGCTATTATTGATGTCTGTCAAAAATGAGAGAGGAAATTATAAATATTTAAAAAGGATGAAAATTTGTTACTTATGAGATGAAATAACTTTATATTAGAGACAAATTAGAAATGCGTACAAAGTTAGAAGCAGCGGCACGGAGTAAACGCTACGGTTGTAGACTCGATCATAGTGAGAGAAAACTATGGTAACGCGACAAAGTACGGTTTTGAATTCCAAAACTTCTAAAAAGTGGGTTACGGAGTTTGTTAACACTAGGTTCTGTCTGACTACCATGCTACGTGCGGAATACGCAGTATAGCTTTTTTTTTTAAATAACAACATTAAAATCTAATGAGCTAAAAATGTACTACTTCACCACGCTAAAAATATACTTATTTGAAAAGTTATAAGCATTTAAATAGTTAACAACATTTGTTGAAATGTAGCCTTATTCATTAAACAAAATTTGAACACTAGAGTGAGGTCAGTCATGGCGCAGGGACATCAGCGTGCGAGTGTGAACACGACAGGTTTAACCTCGACACCAGAGCGAGGAAATGGAAATATAAATTTAAGTAAATATTTCATCTCCTCGAGTGGGGATCGAACCCACAACCAGTCGGTTTTACAGTCACACCTCATGCCGCTGCGCCACGACTGGCCTCTGGCCTCAATGTAAATAATATTTAAAATAAAGTAACTGCGTTCAAATCAACCAAAAAAACCTTTTAACCTTATTTCGAAACGCATCATAAACTTCTACGTGAACTTACTTCATGATGTTAGTCAACACATTATTGGGCGTAGAACAATGCTACGGATTGATCCATTGCTACGAGTTCTGCTTTGGCTATATAAAAGACCATAAAAACTTACAAATATCGCGATTTTAATTTTAGACTATTTTTGACATTCTATACTATAACTGATAATTTACAATATCCACTGGTATAAAATATATTCAATATATGTAGGTATTCCTTTATTTGTATTATAATTTATGATATGACGCATTAATCTTGATTTAGCCAGCAATAAGCTTAGTATCACTTTTCACTCATATATCAAATTTTTGGAATGATATATGATTTTACCACAAGCTCAAGCAATCGCAATGATTTAGAGTTTCACCGACAACGATGAATGAATACAATTGTACCTGTCGTAAATACGCTTCCTTATGTCCGAATAAAACGGATAAATGACGTTTGATATCGGTTGACGACAACTCTACACACATGTTAACAGAATCTTCCAAGTACACACGGATGCTCACCTTAATCTGATAATTAATTGAATCGGTCTGTTGATTTGTGCTGTGCACAAATAGATACCGCTCTCCCGTCCCCACCCGCTCCATAGCCAGCACGGCCGCCTGCGACGACCCCTTCAGTCTTTTCAGATTCGCGCCCATTTTTACATGGAACCACACTTAACGAACAGCTCCTAAACGAAATATAATACATTGAAAGTATTCAATGAGGTCAAAATAAAAATAATTAACAAATATAGTGTAAGCTGGTGAGTTCGAGCAGATATGTGTGAAAGCGTTACAAAAATCAAATCAATTACTGTACTTTTAAATTGTATTGGTTTCCGTGACTTAAAACGTTTGATCTAAAATGGATACGACTTATTAATGGCGTAATACTTAAAAGAACGATATAAAATAGTTATCACTGTATTGTGGCATCCTAGTTGCTAGATGTACTTAAAACATGTCGCTATCCAGGAAACAACTTGCTTCCTTAACTGTACCAAAACCTGATGGGGTAAGTACGCATGATTCAAATTATTTTTTCCTTTTGATAGAAACAAAACACCGTTGTCATCGAGGTACATTTGACATTATTACTTACAGAGCAAAATCATTTTGGAACTTTATAAAAAATGGACTTTATCACTGTGAATTCAATATTTTAAAATACAAAAGATTGACACGGACGGCCATAAGAAATGAATAAACTAGCTTTATCCATTAAAGCTTGAAACTTTTTTTATAAAAATAGTAGAAATAAAATTACAGATAAAATTATAAAAATATACTTTTTATGGGTTTTGAGTCTCCCAATAGTTGATGTTATAAAAATTATATAAAAAAATCATTATATATTATTGGTAATTGTATGTAATGTAATTCATAAACATATTCTATCCTGCTTATTACATTTTAAAAGAGATTTTTAAAGACGATAAAATAGATAGTGACGTAATTTTAAATATCAAAAGTACGACAATAATTCACAGTTGTAATTATTTTCAAGTGTTGCTACAACACTTGCGCTACATTTATCAGGAAGTCCAGATCTTCATTGTCGGGTCATTTGGCGAACGCACATGATGCACAGCATCTGTCATAACACAACTTATGTGTCGTGTATTTAGTTACGGAATAATTTTTCAATCTAAATTTAATCAACACCAAATCGTTTCTAACATACCTCGATGACTTAACGAGCATATGTAATTTAGTAAATTTAATTGTAAAATTTGAAATGCATAATTTAGTTAAATTATTTAGCTAAACATTTTGTGATTTAAGTAAACAATTTATATGTATGTAAATAAATTACACCAACGTAATTTACTTCACTTCTACTTTATATGTTCCTCGTACATTCCATAATAATGTTATTACTATTTGTTCTAATATTTTCATATTATATTTTATTTTTAAATTTAAATAATGCAATGGCTAATACAAAGTTAAAACTATATATTATTATATTTATGTCGATTTATATGTGATTAACTACTAAAATTATAATGTTTTATGATATTCTAATGCTTAGTTAATAATATAGCGAAGAAAGTCCGGTGATGCAAGAAGACCGTCTATTCAAGATTTAGAAGATTTGATCAACAAACCCTCAGTACCACTTAAACCTATAGGAAACAAAGAGGGTCCACCACAAATTGTTGATGTTTCTGAAAGCAACTCCGCTGTTGAAGGTGATATAACATTTTTAAAATATCGACTAGATATTATTTTATATTCATCGAATATCAGTAATAACATATAATAAATATTTTGTAAATAGATCAAACTGGATACCTCACGGTCCAAGTTGAAGGTAACCCAGCACCGACTTTCAAATTTTACAAAGGAGTCACTGAAATCATTGAGGGCGGTCGCTTCAAGTTCGTCACTGATGGCGAAACTGGACTTATTACACTTTGCATGAGAAAAGTAAAGCCCAATGATGAAGGAAAATACAAAGTTGTTATTAGCAACATCCACGGAGAGGACTCCGCTGAAATGCAACTTTATGTATCTGGTAAGACTTAAATTTAGATAATTAATTTCTTAAAAATCAAGTCAACGAACTTTGTGCTTCTCTTGATTTAGTGTTAATGAAATATTATTTTCTTGAGTGCTATACATATTATGTATTACTATAACAACTTTTATTTTTTTTTAATATCATTTTGATTTTTTTTATCATATTGAATATTTGACGTGTAAAATAAAGATGCCAGCGGTATGGACTTCCGTGCTATGCTCAAGAAGAGAAAGTATGCTAAATGGGGTGAAAAGAAAGGAGATCCCGAATGGGGTGACTTGAAAGAAGTTGAAAAGCCAATTCCACCTTTGAAGAAGGTCGAAAAGGTATTTATCTATTTAACATAGAAAGTTGATTATTTTACAAAAAAACTAGTGGTGATATAAATCCTAAAAGACAATTAAAACATTAAATAAAATTAATTCCTAAATAAAACATTAAAGTTAATATTATTACGTGTATAAATGCAATTTAATACATATCATACTTATATGAAAACAGTTAATTTACAACTTTATACTTGCGTACATGTAACAGTATTAGCTTTTAATATAATAAAAAAGACAGCTCCATCAGGTTATATTCTTATTCAGATTAGTTTCATAGCATTTTTGTTGCTAAACGGGACAGCGAGTAACTTAAAAGCAAAGTTTTATCAACGTATCATTCTACAAAGACAACTATTAATTAATTCTAAACATATTATTTACTAGACAGAAAGTGAACTGGATACTATGCGATTAGATCTCATATACCTATAAAAAACAACAATTATACAGACTTTAATATTAGGTAGATTCTATTTTATATTTTAGCAGCTAATTTCTTTAAAAAAAGGAAATCGTTTTTTCGATTCTTGATTGAATATATAGAAGTATTCATGTATAAGATTAATTACTGTTGATATTTATCCCTAAGAAAAATGTTGCTTTAAGTTATGATGAATCTGCAGAACGTCGTTTGCATCATAATATTTAATTCTTAGGGATTAGAAACTGGATATTTCGAAGACGAAGGCAATATTGTGGTCATATCGGAAGGTGTCGAGATGTGTAGATTCCCGGCCGACAAACGCAGAAACTCCTCAAATTGGTCCTGGTTCAAGGTCCTCAACACACCACTTATATCACTACTCATTCCATCTTATATTTTCTTAAATTTTAAAATTCTAAACAGATAGTTAATAAAACGCCATTTGTGTATTTTGTTTTGAAACACATTTAATAAGTACTCTTTAATGATCGGGACACATTCAAAGAGTCTGACGTAATACGTCATAATGACACTCCAATATTAGGAGGAAATTACTTATAAAAGAAAGTAAATACTAATATATATTATAATGGCTGGTTGGTTTACGAGAAAGATACTTGATATATTTCATGTTAGTATGAAACTTCTAAAAAAAAACTTTCCTACGACTATCTATATAACATTCTTTATTACTTACAATCGTTACTGAGCAGACGTCTTAAAAAGCATCAATACAAAATACTACACTGCTTCCAAATAACTTTGCTTTGCATCATTGTACTCGTAAATGAGAAAATTTTAAAGGCATATCTTTACGTTTGCTATCAATTCTAGGGTATATATCAAATAAGGAGACGTATGTCTCTCCCCGAATTAATACCCGATTGGCCCGCTTTGATGGAGGCTGTCAAAATAAAGGTTCGATAAAAAGGAGGAATAAAAGTAAAACTTAAACCAGTAGATTTTTATTTTATTGGAATAAATATGTATATGTATACATAGTAATAACATACTACCGGAAATAAATTTACTGAGTATGTATAAAACTGATAATTTAAATAAAGATTTATCTTACTGAAATTATTCCAATAAAATTTAAAAATCTATTTTAAAACAAGGAATGACCTAAAATGATAAACAAAATAACTAAAATTATCCCCTTAAATTATTATTACCAATACATTTTCTCTATTCTTATTACAATAAAATTAGTTAATGAGGTTATTTTTTGAGAAAATAAATTAATTTGATAATGATATTTTTTGGGCGATTTAAATACCAATGCATAAACAATGGATTTTAAATAACTAGCACAGGGTTTTTTATCACCACTTCACTCTTTTCTATCTTAACCTTATTTTCAGGGAATGTAAGTGGAATGAAGTTGACGATCATTCACTTTTCTTGGATTGTTGTCAAATAAATTTGATTTCAGGTTTCTGTGACGTCGGTTTGAGGAGCTTTTGTTACGCCATTTTGTGCTAAAAGTATTCATTTAATTCATTATTAATGTAATTGATGCATTCGATGTATGCAGATTTTGGAATTTTTTATATAACGAGATAGGCAATAGAGGTGCTGGTAGGAAATAGGCATCCGATCTCATTATTTTTAAATATAAGTTACGTCACGTATCTTTTATATTATTTGTATAACACAAATAACATATTCTGTAAAATCGGTAAATACAATCCCTTAGTAGGCTATTACGCTGTAAACTTGCTTTTATAATCATGAAAAGTACATTAAGGATTTGTGGATATTTTATAGAGATCCCAAAATAGAAGACCGTCTCTAGCAGAACTGATTCCAGATTGGCCGGTGCTGCACTCGTTCAAAAGAAACGAGGTTTGACACCGCGTTTGTCCATCGTTAGATGACACAATGCATCTTGAATTGTACCACTAAATGCAATTTGTCGCACAAGAATATGTTTCACGTCTACACTTGAGCATAAATCTGTCCAGCAAGATTAGAAATGATCGTCTTGCACTGATATCTAAAAATATAATTTGCCAGCAAATGACCTACAAAGAATCAATATAGGTTAAAGTCGAGTAGGATCGGCTACGTAGAATGAAATTTATCAATTTGCCAAACCTTTTTGCGAATGACATCGGTATTACATAAATGGTTATACAAGTTAAAAATATTTCATATCTATTTCTCAACATTCCAATGCTTAACAGGGTTTATGGCTTCGACCACATTATTTTTGCTTTACGAATGTAAACACAACACTTAAATATCATGGTTCTACAGGACAAACCATGTTAGTTATCAGTGCAAGCACTGTATTACTTCGAAATCTTTAGTGGAAACCTAAGTTCACCTATTATATTAAAGCACATCTATTATATCATTTGTCATTTTCTGTCTCCTATCAGGCTCTTCCGCACACATACAACATTTCGCATAGCAGCACTTCGCACCGGGATTTGTACAGTGTCATCGATGTATTTTCGTATTTACGACAAAAATAATGAATGATGACGAAAATATACTTAATAACAATTTTGCCGCTCAAAAATAAATAAAACTATATATAAAATATTCATTATTTTTGATCGATCGTTGTAAACACTGTGAGAGGATATTTTCAGATTCGCCCATTTTCGCACATTTCTGCAATATAAAGGAAATTCCAATTTCTGTACAAACGCATGATGTTTGAAGTGAGGGTTGACGATAAAAGGGTGGCTGAATTTAACACTTCGGTTATCACATAAATTTCAATTGTTTCATTCACTTTCATGCATTTGTATTCTGTGTCACTTCTGATTATTGTATGATCAATCAAAGTGTTCAAATGTGAAATTTCGGTTACGGTTGGTCCGCACATAGCTTTTTGTCTGGAGAGCACTTTTTGTTACTGCACCAATTCAAATATATTATGAATAAGGTTTATTAATTTTTCACACGTTACTTTCAGAAACAAGAATCTTTCTTAAAGCCCCTCGTAGATCAATTTGCAAAAGAAGGCAAAGATAAAAAGGTGACTTTTGAGGCTATTTTCACGAAGCCTAATGCGAAGCCAAAATGGTTCTTCCGTAAGGACGTAAGTTTTGGACAATTTTTTTTTAGATGGTTTAGCGTAAGCATAATTTATATTCAATTGTTTGCATATCTCTAATTATCGATTTTATTTTTTAATAGGAATTATTCCCAGGATCTAAATATAAAATGACGAACGAACAAGATTCCTATAAACTAATTATCATGACCCCTAAGGTAGAAGATACTGGTAAGATCACTATTGAAATTGGTGGTATTGTTAGTACCGCGTTCTTACAAGTTGAAGAACCAGACCCTACCTACAACTTCACAAAACCACTTAAAAAGACCCTTACTGGATACACAAAACACGAAACTGTATTAGAATGTACCGTATCAAATAGCCTGGCAATTATTTCGTGGTGGAAGGGAGATACAAAGCTTGAAGACGGAGAGGAACTGCAAATATCGAAAGACTTGTCCGGTGTTTGTAGACTGATTATCAAAAAAGCCAAACTTGAAGATGCTGGAAAGTATACTTGTAAGATTGAAAAACAAACAGATAAAACTGAATGTGAAGTCAAAATTGTTGGTATGTATCCACGGGATATTAACTTCAAAATGGGAATATTAATTATTTTTTTAGCTTCACGCTGTATCTAGCACAGCAGGGTAGGCAGGGGAACCTAGGAACCTAATGTTAAGACACCCCGTTCCCATTATGATACTTTCATTCTCCACTTTCCGCCAAATTCTGGAGGCATTGCATGTTGCGGCAACGCCACGCTTTGCCCCGTTACCAGAGTGAGGAAATGAAAATATAAAATATTTCATTTCATCTAGTGGGAATCGAACCCACAACCTGTCGCGTGTTGGCAATTTTAGTGAGGTTAACCTCACTAAAATTGTCAATACTAGTAATATAAAATAATTATTAACAATATATCATATTTTAAGTACAAAATGAGTGTATTTATCTTTTTTTTTTCAGAATATCCATACAAATTTACTAAGGTACTCAAATCACAGCAAGCAATTGAAAAGGATACTATTACACTACTTTGTGAGTTAGATGATGCTGCTGGTGATGTCAAATGGTAAATTATATATTATTTTTTTTCATTCAAGGATATCTTCAAATATTCTGTTATGATGTATTAATGTGATAGTATTCGTTTTATAATGAAGAAGGTCTTTTGACTTCCCAGGTTTAAGAATGATCAACCATTAAAGGTCGATAAGCGTGTTACAATAGTTAAGGAGGGTCGCAAACGAAAGGTGGTCATCAAGGACGCAAAGGTTACTGACGCCGGCAACTTTAAGTGCGTCAGCAATGCCGATGAGACTGCCTGCGAATTGATTGTCAATTGTAAGATTCACCTTAATTTACTTACTTAATATAAATAATTTTAAAGCAAGTAGACCTACCTAATGTATTTCTAGACTAGTATTGTATTTCAGCATTATTTAGTTGTCACGTAATTCGTCGCTGTCGTACAGATATGGATAATATATTTATTTTATATTTTAAAATGGGGTTATATGTTCATATTTGTTTTTGCAGACTCTAATCGCTTCAACAAAAAGTTGAAGGACACAGAAGCAATTGAAAGGGACAAGGTGGTTTTAGAAGTCGAGTTGCAGGATCAAACCGCTGAAGCTGTTTGGTCTTTCAACGGAGAACCCATTGTGCCTAATGAAAGGTAACTAAGAATTTTATGTTAAAATATTACTCGCCACTGAATTACATTATATTTTGTTATTGTTTTTATAATAACTAAATTCTTATTTTAACTATAAAGCTGAATGTCAAAATAATAAACTATTATTAAATCGTATTTTTCTCTGACATCTAATTTTTATATTTTTAAGGGTTGAAATTAAGAATTTGGGCGGTGGTAAACACCAATTGATTTTCAACAACATTGAAATGGAGGATGAAGGTGAAATTCTTTGTGAATCTGGCAAGCTTAGCTCATCTTGTAAGCTGATCGTGAAGAAAGGTGAATCTAAGCCCCAAATCGAATGTCCAGATGAATTCCATGGACCAGCTGGACATCAATTCGTTATTGAAGTGCCATTCATTAGTAAGTTTTGGTCAACTCAACATATATAAATATTGTACTTCTAAGTTTCATTTTATAATTATTTATATTTTTTTTATTTATCAGTTACCGGAACTCGCGTATCACCAATCGAAGCTAAACTACTTAAGGATGGCAAACCCTTGCCTAACAAAGAAGTTGAAGCAGTGGTAGAACAAGAAAAAATTCTTTTCAAGATCAAAAAACCAACACGGGAAGGCTCGGGCAAATATCAGATTAAACTTTCGAACGCCCGAGGAGAAGATTCCAAGGATGTCAATATCGTTATGCAAACGGCACCTACACCGCCACAATCTGTTGAAGTTACAGAAGTCTTCCAAACGTCTTGTGTTGTTGCATGGAAGGCTCCCCAAGACGATGGTGGCTCACCACTTGTTAAATATGTTATTGAAAGACAGGTAAGTTTATGTAAGATAGTGCTTTTATAAAATGAAAATATATTTTGGCTTATTTAAAAAAATATATATTGAATGCGCCTACTCTAAGTATGTATATTTAAAAATATATATATATTGTTTTAGGACCTGTCCCTCAAAGCAGCTTGGGATAGCGTTGCGGAAGTCGCTTATGGTGAACCAACCAAGTACAAGGTTGAAGATCTTATTCCAAAGAAGACTTATAAATTCAGAATACGTGCTGTTAACAAAATTGGCTCTAGTGAACCTGGTATTTTCGGCAAGCCTGTGCTTGCTAAAGATCCATGGGGTGAGCTAAATATAATTTTTTGTTAATTAATTTCTTATTTTTGGAAAATAATAAGTCAGCTTCTCGCTGTATCCCGCACACAGCAAGGTAGGCAGAGGGAACCTAGTGTTAAGACACTCCGTTCTACACTGAATTCCGCTCCGCTGAATTCTGGAAGCATTACGTGTTGAGTGGCGGAACTCAACGCCGCGACACTAAAGTGAAGAAATGGAAATAGATATTTAAATAAATATTTTATTTCCTCGAGTGTGAATCGAACCCACAACCAATTTTTGTGCCCCTGCGCCACGACTGGCCTCACTGTATTTTTTTTTTTATAATAATATATAATTTATAGACGAGCCATCGAAACCTAAAAATGTGGAACTCTCCGACTGGGACAAAGACCATGCTGATCTCAAATGGCAAAAACCAGACAACGATGGTGGAGCTCCAATTACTGGATATATTATTGAGTACAAGGTACAATAACAACAATACAATATACACTATCTTTTAAAACCGCCAGATTTTAAATGTTTAAAATATTAAAATTATTTATAAACAAACAATTATTTTCTCTACAATTCCAGGAGAAATTCGGCAAAGACTGGGTTAAAGGTGTAGAAGTCGCTGGGGACGCTCTATCAGCTACTCAAGATGGCCTTAAAGAGGGATGCACTTATGAATTTAGAGTTCGCGCTATTAACAAAGCAGGTCCTGGTGAACCTAGTGATAGCACTAAGCCAATTGTTGCGAAATGCAGATTCGGTAAGTTAAAACCACTTGATAATATTGATCAAATTGTATAAATGAAAACAATGTAAACACATATATAAAACGAAATGAAATTACTCGAAAAAATTTGAAAAAGAATATTTACTATATTTTTTATTGCAGTTAAGCCTTACATCGTGGGTGAAGGCCTTCAAAGTATGATCATCAAAAAGGGCCAGGTTATATCCTTCGATATTAAGTATGGTGGAGAACCTGAACCTGAAGTCAAATGGCTTCAAGGGGAAGAGGTAATCTTAATTTTATTTCATAAATAATATTTTCTTCTCAATGATATAATTTACACATAGCACATCGAGATTGTAATATTTTTTATGTTTTACATATTTCAATATAGATCTAATAAGGTATTTTATTTATTAGATCCATCTTCTCATTTTTTTTTGTATTATACACCATTTTTAGGTTTCACTTATTAATCTATTTTATTTTGTCCGAAAAAGAAACGTGGAAAGGCGTACACGGAGAAGGTTAGATGGGTGTCAATAAATGTTGTCAGAATGTTCTAAACCAAAATTACTTTTACAATTTACTCTGTATTACACTTATGTGCTAACAAAACTATACAACAATACATTGTCGCCTTAACATGCTTAACATATATTACTGGCATCATAAAATTTACTGAACAGTCAGATCCTATTTTAGACTGACTGGGCAAAGTATGACTTCACTAAAAGGAGTTGCCAATTTTAATACATGAAATAAAGTAGTTTTAATCAATTCACTATAAATAAAACCGTTGCCAATAAATTTGTTAAGCATTATCGCATTAATAATTATCGCACCAATGGTTCCGATAATATACATTGTTGATACAATGTAAAAGCTTTCGATGTCTTTAATACGTTTATCTAAATTAAGAAGATGCATTAAGGCGAGTAATACATACAAAACCAACACTATAAAATGTCATTACTGTTGTACCTACACACGCATGAAGGTTACATCGTTTATATCTTGACCACACTATTTCTTACACAGCCATATTTTATGTGATCTCGTTCGAATGCATCGTATATATGTATATTATTATAGCAATGAATCTAAGTGTATGTACTCTGTTACAATTCACGCAATATTTAACCTTTATTAAGGGCTTTGGGACATGGTCTTCATAGGAAGCACCAAAAAGTATGTAACTTCACAGGGCAGTGTTATGAAACTACGAAACTGCCAGTACATTTTCTAACAGGAATCAATATATGCTCACTAAACATTCGATGTTGTACAACTGCTATTTCGTTTCTTGATGGAAAATAATGAACATCCACCTATTGAACAAATCATGTAAAAAAATATTTATATTAAATAAAAAAAATATATATATTATTATAATAAAAAAAAAACGATATATTTCGGTTTGTAATCATACATTCCATCAAGATATGACAATACGATCTTTAATAAAATGTTATTCTTATATATTTTAATGATATAGGAAATTCGGGACGACGGCGACCGTATCACGATTGATAAATACGAAAGGAACACTGTTCTCACGGTGCGAAGAACCGTCAGAGTTGACAGTGGAAAATATAAATTGATACTTACAAACTCTTCCGGTACTTGTGAGAGCATCGCTGATGTGGTAGTACTAGGTAATATATGAACGTTATAAACATTTCCTATATTTCAAAATGTCTTATAGTATAGAATGATAGTAAATAATAAATTATAACATTTATAGACAAACCTAACAGACCAAATGGTCCCATCGAAGTCGCGGAGATTCGCGCCGAGAAGGCAACAGTCAAATGGAAGAAACCAGATGACTGGCAAGGATCTGACATCACTGGATACACACTTGAAAAGATGGATATGGTATGTACTTATAGAAAACTACGTAATACGAAATTTCATAATTATAACATTCTATAAGTTCTTCTTAAATGAAAAAGTAAAGTGATCCTTGAAAAGATGTAAATTTTTAATATTATTAGATAATATTATTAGATAATATTATTTAGAAAATCCTTACTGTACATCCAAATCTGGTTTGTGGAATATAACTTAAATAAGGTACATAATTTGCCCCTGCGCCACGACTGGCCTCTGGCCTGGTACATTTTTACTTGGCCCAAACTTGTTTATACTGCTAATAGCATTTAATTCTTAATATTTTATTCCTATGTCAAATTTATTAAAAGTGAAGGATAAAGTTGACACTATCACTGTACAAAAATGAAAAAATATACCTATATAAAATAGTGGATACAATTCTGTTCTCGATGATGTAACGAAACGATTAGTTAATTGTGAAATAAAATAACACATCAGACTAGAGTGTTTTAAAGTTTTTTTGGTTCTATTTTTAAAGACATCCACATAAATGCAAAAGTCACTTTAAGCCTCCTTAACTGTATATTAATCACGTTTCTACTATATTATAATTCCGACTTATTGGAAATATTGTCTTTTCTTATAAAAGGACACTGGTAACTGGGTCCCATGCGGTGAGTGCGGCCCTGAGCCCACTGAGTTTACAGTGAAGGGACTCACACCAAACCACAAATACAAATTTAGAGTACGCGCCGTCAACAAGGAAGGCGAATCTGAACCTTTGGAAACTGATGGATTTATTGTTGCTAAGAATCCTTACGGTAAGCACTTTATTTAATTTTATATTTTTAATTAAGAAAATATAAAAAAATATATTTTAAATTATTAATTTTGATCAAATTGTATAATTTATACGGTTGTCTAAAATAAACGTGTAAAGGAATGTGGTTTCTTTTGTCATTGCCATATGTCAAATCTTTAATGTCATTGACGGTTGCCGGTTGCCGGCTTCTCTTGTTGAGAGCGAAATTCAAAACAATTTTTTATTCTTAAGTTTGTAATTTAAAATGGCTAAAATAATTTGTTATAAAACCAGTGCTACTTTAATTACACAGGTGAACGTTTCATTACATAACTTACTTATTAAAGAAATATCGCAAAGATTTTAGAAAATTAATAATATTCATTTTTAAAAACAAAACAATAAACCAACTTTAAAACTTCTTACTCAATATAAAAAGTAAATATAATATTTAATTATTTCAAAAGTAACGTTTAAAACAATTACCAAAGTAATTGTTATTGGTGCTACCTATTTCTTATTTAATTTCTTATTTAGAATCGGCTATTTTTTTATTTGGTGCAATCAGAGTATTTTTAAAAAGATATATTTTTGCGTTTGTTTGGTGGTATTATTAGATCGATAATAATATTATTTTACCCTTGGCTCGTATTTCAGTTATAATTGTACACATCAATGTCATTTTATTCTACATTAATTATTAAATCTATTATTTGTTTATGAATAATATAATATTTTACAGATCCTCCGAAGGCACCCAGCAAACCTAATATTATTGACTATGACAACATGTCAGTCACACTACAATGGGAACCGCCTACTGATAATGGTGGACGCCCAGTCCTTGGATATGTTATTGAGATGAAAGACAAATTTACCGCTGACTGGATTGAGGTAATTATTTTTAAAACCAAACTAGCTTTACACTCTATCCCTAGCAGGGTAATCAGAGAAAATGGAGTGCCAAACGCTAAGGCCTCTGCATACCTCTTTTGCTTTGTCCACTGTCAACAATCTCTTCATACATGCCCTCCGGAGGATCCTCATGCTTTTTACTTGACCTTCCCCAGTATCTTTAATACTGTTTTTGAAGGTCAATCGAGGTCTCCATATCCCTTACCACTCACTTTTCCATTATAATACTTTTTCGCTTCATCTATATCAGTCCTTTTGTTTGGAGGTTTAACACCTTAATCTCTTTCTTTTTTATCTCTCTCATACTTTTTCCCTTACCTGAGGCTTTATAATCCTCCCATGCTTTCTTCATTCTTTCTTTCTAATAGTAATAATGATATTTATTAACATAATTTTGACCACTGTGGTAATTTTTTTGGTTGTAAATGTGGTGACTTTGGATTTTATTGCCAATCAAAGTAATTAATTTTATTTTATCACTCTGGTAACTAGACAAAGTCCATTGTTGAGTTCCACCACTCAACAGGAAGGTGGCTACAGGTGTTATAATACTAAGTTCCCCCTGACCTACACTAAATGCAGAATACACAATAAAGCTAAAAAAGATCAATCTATATACTTTTATATTTTAAATGGTAAAATATCAAAAATACAGTATTGTACTTTTTTAAATACAGGTCAAAAAGACAGAAGACATAAAAACAGAAGCTAAAATTGAAGGCTTGAAAGAGAAAATGATCTACCAGTTCCGTGTCCGAGCCTACAATAAGGCAGGTGTGGGTGAGGCTTCTAAACCCACTGCCAACCACCTTTGCAAGCATAGGAACTGTGAGTAGAACTGATTTTATTTTTATTTAAAAAATCTTACCAAAAAAGTAAAAAATATGTTGTTTTTTTTAACTATAAAATAAAAGAACCCATAACTTTGTGTTGTCGGCAGTCGCACGCTTGTGCTCTTGCGCTACGACTAGTCCTCATGTTTTAATTTAATTTTATGATAATAATGTCAATTTGTAATCATCAATTTGTATGCCAATGTAATATTACTTTTTAACAGTGAAACCAAGAATTGAGCGTTTGACGTTCAAATCAGTGATCATAAAAGCGGGTCGTACTCACAAATGGTCTGTTGATGTCATCGGTGAACCACCACCGGAGTGCACTTGGTAAGTTACTTATATAGAATAGTTATATAATAATTTAAATTAAGAATTTAAAAATCAAAATCTTGACATTGGTTTCTTTCTGTTCATCCTGCTATGCAGGAAAATAAATAATACAAAATTACTGTGTTTAACTTTACCAATTATTTATTTTATATAATAATTATTTATTTCGCAAAAATCTTTAATGTCTAAGAACACTCTCGATAAAATATCTTTTATATATCTTTTGAGTGATCTTGCCAATATACAAGAAAGTATGTTTTTACCTAACTTTACTCGAAATTATTTTGACGTCATCTAAAATTATAATTGCTTCCCTTTATTCACCCCACTTCTCGTACAACTGGTGATAATCAGAAATGTAAAACTTTCAAAGATCACTGGAAAAGTTTTAACGATTTTAGGGGACAGTGATATACAATAATAGTAACATTTATTTATAATATTTAGTCTGAAGTAAATTTTAAAGGCTTCCATATTTTTATGGTAGTAATTTTAGGAAAAGTGATTTGGTGACCATTTATTTCATATATTATTCATATTTACAGGAATATAGGTTATCTTTACATATATCTTTAATCTTTAAGGGTTCATAATTTCTTTAGCAAATAATATTTTATTTTGATGGGATATAATTTACTGACTTTATTTTTAAATAATACACACTTACAAAAATATTTATCTTTGTATAATATTTATGTATTAATTTAAAATATTAAAAATAGTAAACAAAAATTGTCTATATCACAACTATACAATTGTGTTATAGACAATTTTATAGTAAATTTATAGCATATTTCAAATAATAATTTACAATTGGTTATACTAATCTTTTATAATATACTTTAATAAAGTAATGTTGGATTTATTTCTTATATTATAATTAGTTAATTGTTAAATGTTAAATAAAAGCTTGTGAAAATGGTAACTGTAATATGCTACATACAAGATGGCGACATCTGGTAACTCGTCAACATAGTACAGTAATAGTTCACCAGATGGCTTTTTATTTTTCTTAATTAAGATGTAAATTACAAGTATGATAATTTTAAGAAAGACATGTAAATTTTGAAAAAAGATTGTTTTAATTTGCAAATATTTTATTTTCCTCAATTCAATTAGAAAACAAATATGATGATAATATAGAGTACTACATTTTATTATGACGACAAAAGATGGCTCTGTCCATTTATTCGCGATTCCTGTATCGCGCTGGCAAGATTTTCTCGCGAAACATGACTACCTCGAAGTTCGGGCGGAACTAGCATACTTACCTGGCGTAGGGGACACCGTGATCACGAAGGCGGTTCCCCCAGAGCGAGGCCCCTCCATTGCACTGCGGTCGGGTTGACCTCTGCGATTATCCCTAATGCGGATAACTCGGACGCGTAATTTTTGGTAGTGGGGACTGCGTACGCGCCGTCCCCCTCAAAAAACTTTAAAAATTTTATTATTTATATAGATGATATAGAAGAAACTTTTATCTTGTGTAGAACTGTAATATGTCCGTTGCAGATCTATTATTATACCCACAATCTATGCATTTTCACAACAAGCGAGTGTCATCGTAATCTCCATCAAACTTGATGCGGACAAAAGTTAACCTATAAGACACGAACACAATAATAATATTAATGTAACATTTCTTTAAAACTACTTCTACCAACATTCTTTAATTTTACTTTTTTCCATTTTACTTCCATAGGTCATGGCGTGAAAACGTAAAACTGGTGAACACAGAACGTATTAAGATCGAGAACGTGGACTACCACACTGACTTCACCATCGTAAACGCTGTACGTCGCGACACCGGCAAATATACACTTAGAGCAGAAAATTGCAACGGTTTTGATGAAGAAACTGTTGAACTCACAGTTCTTAGCAAACCTAGCTCACCTAAGGGTAAAATGTTTAATTATAGTTTATTTCAGCTATTTATTAAGTTTTATTTTTGTTGAGAGTTCTATATTTTTTACATTTGGATCAATACCTAGTACAATTATATAGTAAAAAATATGATGGACTCACACAATAATTTCGCCATATTCGATTTTGTCTCTTTTATTTTTCGAATATTTATGAAACTAATTTAAAGTATGGCTTATTTTGTATTCCTTGCTCAATAGGACCTTTGGAAGTCACAGACATCCACGCAGAAGGTTGTAAGGTCAAATGGGAGAAACCTGAGGATGATGGTGGTTCTCCAGTCAAGGAGTATGAACTGGAAAAGATGGACCTTGCTACTGGCAAGTGGGTCCGCGTTGGCAGGTATGTGTAACAACTTATTTTTTATCATACTGAAAATATATTTCTTAGAGTTTATTAATAAAACATTTTAAAATTAAAAATATTACTTAAATATTTAATTTTGTAAATATTTATTCATATGCATATGTGCAATTACTCCATATCCATATTCATATGCATATGTGCAATTACTCCAAATTGTATAGGTAAATTTAAAAAATCCTTCACCTTATTTAATTTCAGAGTTGCCGGCGACAAAAAACCCTTGGAAATGGAGGTGACTGGCCTGGAACCAGGTCACCAGTACAAGTTCAGGGTGACAGCAGTCAACGACGAGGGAGACTCAGAGCCTTTGGAAACTGAAAAGCCTATCCTTGCTAAGAATCCCTTCGGTAAGTTGGCTTAGTAAGATTTTAATATTATAATTTGTATAATATCGACACAGATAATAAAATATGTATTTGCTTAAAATTAATTTAAAAAAAATAAGTCCCGCTGAGTTTCATAGGTTCTATAGGTTCTTCTCAGGTCTTAGACATTAACTTTAGTGAACTGGTGATAAATTTTTTGACGTTTAAAAAATGAATCATGTAACTTCTTATTTTGAGTAAAATTATTTGAATTTAAATTTATCGTATAATTTATATAAATAAAGTATATAAAGAATTTTGGGTTATGATTTTTGCCATTTTACATGCTCAACTTGTTTCGTAAGTCCGTTAGGAAATATCTACAATTTAATTCTAGATGAGTTCCTTCTTTTTTGACTGAAAATGACTTTTGATTGAAATTGAGTTCTCTTGATTTAAAATACTTTATACATTTCTAATTGACTTCATCTAATTTATTAAGATAAGATGAATATAATGAAAAATATATAAAAAATGAAAATATAATTATATGTTCTCCCTCTTAGACGTTGCAGACAAACCGGGAAGTGTTGAAGTGGCGGACCACGACAACCAAAGTGCAACCATCAAATGGGAACCACCCAAATCTGATGGCGGAGCTCCCATACAGAAATACATTATACAGAAAAGACCTAAAGGCGGAGATTGGGAGAATGCTGCTGAGGTATTGTATCTATTTGTTTGACTTCGTGATGATTAGCATATTATAATAGGATAGAGATAATTTTATGTTAGAAACTTTGTTATATAGTATCGCCCTATTTTGTTTATGTTACTCTGATAGCATTATAACATTAACACAGTGTTAGAGTAGTTACTATTGAATTCTGTCAGCTAACATGAATATCTCTAAATTGAAAGGAAATGGGGTAAAAAAATATTTCAGTTATGGTGGCCAGTCCTGGCGCAGTGTCACAAGGGTATGACTGTAAACGGATCGAACGCACAATCAGTCGGTTTTACAGTCACACTATGTGCCCCTACTTCACGACTGGTCTAACATTTAATGAATAGATTTTTAAATTAATATTTTATTATTTCATCCTAGGTTCCTGGCAATGCAACTAGCGGTAAAGTGGATGGATTGCCCGAGGGTAGCGAATACGAATTCCGCGTGATCGCAGTCAACAAGGCTGGACCATCTGAGGCCTCTGAGCCCACTAAGATGACTACTATTAGACATAAAGCATGTAAGTATCGCATTTGTTATTTATAATAACCTCATTACATAATTTGCTACTGTTGTTATAACCAATCTCTTTTTTGTACTATCAGTAAAACCACGTATCGACCGTACGAACCTTAAGGCGGTAGCAGTGAGGGCCGGTAAAGCGATATTCTTTGATGTCAATGTGAAAGGTGAACCTGCACCCAAAGTGCAATGGTTCCGCAAGTGGAAGAACGAGGAGAAAGAGGTAGAAAATGTTTTTAAATATAATTTGTGCTTAGTAAATTTAGTATTTTAATATCTAAAGTAATACGTGACTTTGGTTGCAAAATAATTTTCATATGTATTGTAATTTACTATTTATTTTAGTTTTTCTTATTAATTTCATAAAAAAAAAGAAAATACACGTTCTTACTCTTTATTGTGATTACTTTAACAAATAAATCTTAATTAATTTATCATTAACTCCACATTTATTTCACAATTTCCTACAACCAGGTCACAGAAAACGTAATCAACGTAGATTACAACACGAAACTCGACATTAAAGAGGCAGTCCGCGCCATGACGGGCACTTACCGTATCCTGGCGACCAACGAGCACGGCAAAGACGAGGCAGAGGTGGAGATCACTGTGCTCTCCTCGCCAAGCAAGCCTGGAGGTCCTTTGAAGGTCACTGATGTCACCAAGAATGGCTGTAAGCTGGCCTGGAAGAAACCTGAGGATGATGGCGGTGGGTTTTGTTACTTAGTATAAGAATCAATATTGCTATAATGTATAAAAAAATATTTTATACGTATTGTTTAAATAATTTTGTTTGCAAAATATACGTTAAATGTATCAATACTTTGTTTCGTCATGATGGTATATATATACCACCCATGATATAAATACACTGTCAAATGGAATTAAGGACTAAAATATAATTACCTCCACATATTAAATTAAAATTAAAAATCAGCTTCACGCTGAATCCCGCGCACGGAAAACTAGGCAGAGGGAGCCTAGTGTTAAGACACTCCATTCCCCATTTTTCCAGATATGTAATAAAAAAACAATCCTAAGATGTTTTGGTAATTTATTCTATGTTATCGTTTTAATATTATTTTAAAGTATTACAAATTTTAACATAATATATTGGCACTGTTAAGAGGAACTTAAATATCTATCAGACGATAGTGTGGCACTTAGAAGGCCGCTATACCGCTAGTAGAAAACATGATCATCGTTCCTATCTTTCAAGCCTAGTATTGAAATAAATCTATTTTTCATATTCTATTGAGATATTGAGGCCGGTCGTGGCGCAGCAGCACGAGGTGTGACTGCAAAACCGACTGGTTGTGGGTTCGATCCCCACTCGAGGAGATGAAATATTTACTTAAATTTATATTTCCATTTCTTCGCTCTGGTGTCGAGGTTAAGCGCGGCGTTGAGTTCTGCCACTCGACACGCAATGCCTCCAGAATTCGGCAGAAAGTGGGGAACGGAGTGTCTTAACACTAGGTTCCCTCTGCCTACCCTGCTGTGTGCGGGATACAGCGTGAAGCTAATTTAATTTATTTATTTCATATTCTATTCAATTTTGAGACATTGCACATAATAATTATGTATTTAAAATTTCCAGGCAAGCCAGTAACAGGATACGTAGTAGAGAAACTAAATAAAGCAACTGGCCGTTGGGTGCCAGTGGGTAAAACTGATGATACAGAAATGGAAATCAAGGGTCTGCAAGAGGGCGAGGAGTACGAGTTCAGGGTGAAAGCCGTCAACGATGAGGGCGAGTCGGAGCCGTTGAAGACTGACCACTCTATCGTCGCTAAGAATCCTTATGGTGAGTAGATTTTTTTTTTATATTTCTGGTTATGAACCCGCCGTAGCGCAGCACAAGCATGCTTACTGTAAAAGCAACAGTTGCGAAGTGGACAAAAATGTGATGAATGTTGTTTCATTTTTAAAACACGAATTTTCTAAAATATTTTTTAAAATACAACAACAGTTTATATTATATAAAACCATGTTATATACATGTAAACTGACACCTTCACTAATAAGTTTTAATGAGTGTTATTTATCATTTTTCTCTCCCAGATATACCTGGTAAGCCATCAGTACCAACGCTAGAGGACTGGGACGTGGACCGCGTTGATTTGAAGTGGGAGGCGCCTAAGAATAACGGCGGTGCACCCATCACTGGATACATTATTGAGAAGAAAGAGAAGTACGGACACTGGCAAGAGGCGCTAGTCACTACGGTACGTTAAATGCGCTGTTTTTTGTATCGAGGATGTCGTAAATGTGACGGTATTAGGTACGATTCCTGCTCAGTGGAATGATTTATTAATATTATGGTTCTTTAACGCTCTTGTAACAGGAAAGAGTACGGCGTTGAGGCCGGCTTCTCATGGAATATCGCGAAAATGTATGCAGAACGGATAGTCCAAACACTAGGCTTCGTTACTGCTATTTGTAAAAAATATTGTGGTGTTTGATTTTAGTTTGAAAGTTCATGGTATAGTGGTCAAAATAACTGTGATAAATGTATTTTTTAAGCTTTTCATTTTATTTTAATTTCTTTATTCTTGTAACACGACATAGTGCGACCTTAAGCTCCGCCAATCAACAAGAAATTTCATATAATTGGATCGTGGTTGGGAGGTCAGTTTGTTTTAAAATATGTTCCCTCACCCCACCAGATATAGCAGATGTGGGATACAGCGTGAGGCCTTATAATAATAATAAAAAAATCTAATTTGTTCTCCATAGACGCCAGAATGCAAAGCCCGAGTACCAGATCTAAAAGAAGGCAACACCTACCAGTTCAGAGTGCGGGCGGTCAACAAGGCGGGCCCGGGCGAACCCGGTGATGCTACACAACCACATGTAGCTAAGGCTAGATTCTGTAAGTCTATTCATTTTTTTATATTTATTACCAGCGACCCAATCGCGGCTTCTCGCGGCTTTCGGCTCGGCTAGTTTAAACGATTACTTAAAAACAATATTAGTATTATAATAATATGAAATATTCAAATCTTACGTAAAATATATTGATTGTGTTTTAATCTTTTGGTAAATTTTCCTAAATAATTTGTTTATTAATGAAAATATTTTTAAAGCATATAATATTGTTTTTTAAAATATGATTATACAAAGATGTAATTTTATAAGAGATTTGCAGTTTGTGGTTTTTGTAAATTGCCTTGAATATCTACGTAAAGGATGTATAAATTTAATTTACTTATTAACAACACTTTCAATAAATTTTGTATATAATAATTTAATCACCAATTATAATGTTTATTTTAGTGAAACCGCACATTAATCGTGACAAGATGGTGGCGGTACGAGTTCGCGCCGGTACAACTATCAAGTTAGATGTCGACATCAAGGGTGAACCTCCACCGACCAAGACATGGACGCTTGCTAACAAGGTATGTTTATTATACGAAAATGTTAATAGACAAATATAACCAAGCTGAGAGAAATAAACTTTATTTAGATATAAATATTAGTTCAAGTGGAATTTGAACTTACAACTATCTTGGTCGGTCAGACCCAACTCATTTTGATTATAATTATATATATAATTACAAGTAAGCGTCTTAGTTCATTTTAATTAAATGGCAATAAAACAAATAACTGTAAACTAAATTCTTACTAGGTCATAGAAAACGGACCAGGAGTTAAACTCGAAAACGAGGACTACAACACTCGCCTCCAGATCTTTGAGTCCTCGTGGAAGAACACCGGAATCTATACCCTCAAGGCGGAGAACGATTCCGGTGTAGATGAAGCTACAGTTGAAATTACTGTATTGGGTTAGTTTTTTGTTTTGTTTTTTTCAGCTACAAAAATCTATTGGGTATTCGTTTTTTTTTTGTGTTAAAAAAAAATATTTACGCAATGTTTTAAATTATTTATTTCAGCAAAAAAAAAAAAAAACAAAATAGTCCGTAATAATATATTAATTTGAGAGTTAGTGTAGTCAGTATTTAAAATCTTTATGTTAATGATGATGGAAACCGAGATGATTGACAATATTTGTACGCACACACAGATTCTGTGTCACTGAGCTACAAAGGCTTCCGCATATTAAACATATAACAATACAAATACATTTAAGTTGTATAAAAATATTTTATAATTTAACTAACAAATATCATCCACAGACAAACCAGGCAAACCGGAAGGCCCATTGGAAGTGTCCGATGTTCACGCGGAGCACGTAAAACTCTCGTGGAACAAACCAAAACACACTGGTGGCTTACCACTCAGTGCCTATAATGTGGAGAAGATGGACACTGCCACTGGCAAATGGAGTCCCGCTGGTACCATTGAGCCGGATGTCACTGAGGCCACTGTTACTGGTGAGTGTTGATGAGATATATCGTAAGATATACATAATCAAAATCTAAATATTCTTTATCCAAATTCAAAGTTCAAAGCACTTTTCTATAAAAGGTCAAGTTACATAAAAATGTCAGTAGTGTTAGTCCTACAGAATTGGCTTGGAAGGCAGTAGTGCTGAGCAGAGAACACAAAAACACCAAAGTTTATTTTTTTAAATAGTTTTACAATATATATTTTACAATCACTAAATTTTCGAGTAAGTCACAAACACTATTATAACCTTGGACATAATAGTGTATATCTTAAGGTTCACAGCTTCTTATTTTTATATACCGTGGAATTTCAAAAGGCTTAAAGGGAGAGCTTTTTGATATATTAAAACAGTTTTTTATTAAACAATGGGAAAAGAAGTCAATGTTAGTACACATATGTTAACTTTTCCTCGATTACTATTTCAAATAAGAAATCTGATATGTCAAAAAATTACACTATTGTACCATAGTCCATCGAGTTCAGATTTTTCATTGAATTTTCTACGAATTTTGTCACTAATTCAATATCTATGTACAAAACCAGGCTTAGAACCAGGGCGCACATATCAATTCCGCGTAAAGGCATTAAACGAGGAGGGTGAATCTGAACCTTTGGACACTGACCACGGTATCTTAGCAAAGAACCCATACGATGTGCCAGCGCCACCTGGTCTGCCCGACATTGTGGAGTGGGATGAGAAGTCAGTCAAGTTGAAATGGGAACCCCCTATAAGAGACAATGGGGCGCCAATCACGGGATATGTTATAGAAGTCATGGATAGGGATAGAGGCGAATTTGTTAAAGTTAGTATTGTCATTTTTGATTATATTTTTTATATAGGTGTTTGTGTTGTATTTTTATTTTTTTTTGTAAATGGAATAATTATATATAGAATTTCGTAATTTTTCGGAAATATTTAATTATTTTAAGTATTGTTTTAAATAAGTTCATAATGTTTAAAAATATCTTGTAAAAATAATGTAACAATTGTTGAAAAGGTGTGTACTAGATTACAAATTTTATGTATTTTTTTGTTAATATATAAAAAATACATAACTTGTCCACCAGGCCGCAGAAATCCACGGCAATGTATGCCAAGGCACAGTGCCAAAATTGGAGGAAGGTAATCAATACCAATTCAGAGTACGAGCCTTGAACAAGGCAGGACAGTCTGAACCATCGGAGAACACCAACTGGCATACTGCTAAACCAAGATTCTGTGAGTATATTTTATGGTTTTGTTGTAATAGGTAGAACTTGTTCGACTCGTTAAGATCTTTTTATTTTTTAGTCTACATTTTTTAACATATTTTAGTTTTTTAATAATAAATAATACAGAGTAAAAACTACACCAATTTAATCCAAAAGTGTCTAAATTTGCATAACTTAATGAAATAAATAAATTGCAACAATCGTAAGAAATTTTGAAGTATTCCTTTCCTAAATTAATTTATTTTATTAATACTTAACATTTCCTAACAGTGAAACCAAGAATCGATCGTACAAACCTCAACTTGATAACTGTCAAAGCTGGTCTCCCCGTGTCCTTGGATATCAAGGTCTTCGGAGAACCACCCGCCAAGGTCACTTGGCACTTCCAAGGTCAAGAGCTGGCGAACCGTGAAAATCTTGAGATTATCAACGTGGACTATAACACTAAGTTCTTGATGACCAAGTGCAAACGTGCCAATAGTGGCAAATACGTGATCAAAGCCAAGAATGAAGTTGGTGAAGACGAAGCTGAAGTTGAAATTATTGTTGTTGGTAAGTTTTTTTATGTAAATGTATTAAATTTTGAATATATGTTGTTTTGTTTTGAAATCAACTATAGGTTTGAGTAGTTATCGATGTCTAAACAGTTAATTTAAACTAATCGGAAATCGATTATTAAGACTTGTTCAGAAAACAATTGTTGACGTAGTCTTTACCTTAAAGCGTAGCTTTAGTTAAAGCTATGTAGCTAAAGAATTACTTCTTTAATGTAAATTCGTTGTAATGTATATATGATATATGATGAGTAGCCAATGGTATGGATGATCGATATTCATCGATTTTAATAAACATGCTGGCCATAATTAGAGTCAATCGATCCATGGCTTTTAATTTATCTTCTAGGCAAACCATCCAAACCCAAAGGTCCATTGGACGTAGCAGACGTAACCAAAAACAGCTGTACTCTATCGTGGCAGAAACCAGAAGACGATGGTGGATCTCCAATCGAATATTATGAAATTGAGAAACTTGACCCATTAACTGGTAAGTGTATTTTCCTATTTATAAACGACACTAAATTAATTATAAAAATGCCAAGATATTAAAAACTGATAACAAATCAAAGCAAAGTACAGTTTTGACATTTTTCCAAAATAATATGCTATAGGATAAAGTAAAAGGCTTTTAGTAAAAGGCTTTTAGTAAAAGGCTTTTAGTAAAAGGCTTTTAGTTTTTTCATATTTTTTTTTGCTAATAACTGTTTATTACGCACGTCGTTTTATGTGAACAAGTTAATAAATCTGTAGGGTGATATGTTACTCTTCTCTCCACAATCTATATAGTACATCTAAAGCCCGACAATTATTAGCGGGATCTAATAGCGCTTATTTGAGTATTAATACAAAATAAATACTATGAATGTTTATAAGCTTACATTTTAAATGGAGTCGAAGCCATATCTCCTACGTGAAGATGGACGCTACGGTAGCCAATGTTCATAATATATGTTCTATAAAGCTAATAATAGCCTAAATTGTCATTCTTAGTAATAATCATTAAGGTGCGTAAATTTTTAAAAATCTCTACACGGAAACGTTATTTATGTTAAATAAATTGTATAAGAATTTAAACGTAGGTTGATTAGCTAAGTAAATGTATAGCTTAGTATTCCGAGCACTTGAACGTTTTCCAAGAGACGGGGGTTCTATTCCCGCTACATCTAATTTTTTAAAGTATTTAAAAATGTATTCTAACACTAGTATATACTGGTAGGCCTAACACATTAAAAATGCTAAAAATAAATATGAATATTATAATTATAATCTTGTATCTCACAGGCCAATGGATCCCATGTGGTACAGCGAAGGACACTAAAGCAAACGTAACAGGCCTACAAGAAGGCAAACCCTACAAGTTTAGAGTGAAAGCGGTGAATAAGGAGGGCGAGTCGGAGGAATTAGAAACGGAGAAACCAATTATTGCTAAGAATCCGTTTGGTAATGAACTTTTTGTATTATTTACATTTTTTTTGCAGTGTTTTTATATTTTTTTGTCTGAATAGGGGGAAAGGTTTTTTGATCAATTTTCATCTTGGGTATCTAACCCGTATACAATGTATAAATAACAATATATCTAATATATATTTTTTTGTATTATTAAAAAAAAAAATCGGAATTTTGTATAAGAATAAGTTTATATAACATAATGACAATAATATTATTCTAACTAATCCATATTACAGATGAACCAGGTAAACCCGGTCGTCCAGAACCACGCAACTGGGACAAGGACTTTGTCGACTTGGAATGGTCACCACCGAAGGAAGATGGCGGCGCTCCCATCACTGGATATATTGTACAGAAGAGGGAGAAGGGAGAGAGGTAGTCTTTTGTTTAGTTAAGATAAATGTTATGGCTAGAATGACTTCTGACTCATAAAAAAGATTAAATAATAAATATTTAAAATTTTTATAAGTTGAGTTTTGAGTCATTCTTGTGTTTGTTGATATAACTCAATTAAAAAAAATGATTCAAAACCATACATATAAACACGAAACAATTATTTCTGTTTACGTAACATATGAAATGAAAGATATTTTATAAAATAATTAATAAATAAAATATTTATTTAAACAGAAAATGGGTAGACTGTCTTCGTACATCCGGTGAGCGTCCCACCGGTCATGTAACCGATGTGGAGGAGGGTCATGAATACCAATTCAGGGTAATCGCTATCAACAAGGCTGGACAGGGTGAGCCCTCTGAGCCTAGCAAGTCTGTTACTGCTAAACCTAGATTCTGTAAGTATTGTAAAATGTATTTTATATTTTTAGCTATCTTGTATATAAGTTGAAAGAGTTTTTTGATAAGTCATCTCGTTTTGTTATGAGAAATGTTGCACTTTGTTTAACTAGGTAGAAATTTGAAAAAAAAATAAATACAGTCAATCTGGATAACTTTGACTGGTAGGAGCGATATTTTACACTGTCTTAAAATTTTGAGCACATTGCGAGAGTGTATTTATGTGTATTTTTCTTTATTAGTGCTCTCATAGTACTATTCTTTATTATTCTTTATTAGTGCTCTCATAGTACATTTGGTTTTTAAATTTATACTATAATATACTATAAATTAAAAACACCTTTAATAGAAAATTTAGACAAATTCTTGCAAAGGAAAACAAGCGAAAATAATTAAAACAAAGGAATAATTATAAGAATTTATTTTTATTCAATTTCAGACAGCAATTCATTTAGCATGTTTGATGTTAATGGTGCTAAAGCAACATTATGTTCATCTATATTTGTGTTTTCTTTGTGTTGAATCTTTCTCTTCGTTTTTTAAAATTAATATTTATTGATTAAAATAAACATTTATCAATAGTGCTGTATCATATGGAAAATTAATTGAAACTAGCTCGAGATCGCACTGTCAATGTTACCCAAGCGAATCAAAGTTACCCAAATTGACTGTATAATATTTCCATTTCCTATAGTATAACCCAAAGCGTATCGGACCTACAATCATCGACCAGAGTATATGTTAGTTGTTTTGCAATTGCACCTTTGCCCTTACAGGGCAGGCAGGAATGCCCTAGTATACCCTCTGTACCCCACACTCCTCCAAAGTTTGGTGGAAATGAAACTAATTAATTCCTCAGAGTGGGAATCGAGCTCAAAACTGTCGCGCTTACAGTCAGACGCTGTGCCCACTGCAACTCGATGGCCAACAGTCAAAATTATTCATATTTATTTTGTTACCTGTTATTTATTACCTGCTCTTTTTCCAGTGGCACCCAAGATCGATCGAAAACACCTACAAAGTCGCAAAATCAAGGTCGGACAAACACTTAAACTCGAAGCTGACGTCAAAGGTGAACCAGAACCTACGATCACATGGACTTTCAAGGATCAAACACTCAAGAGTACGGAGAAATTGAAGATAGAGAATGCAGACTATCATACTTCGTTCTCTCTGCAAAAATTGACAAGAGAAGATGGTGGAAAATATGTAGTTACTGCTAAGAATGATTCTGGTACTGATTCAGTGGAAATTGAGATTACGGTTGTCAGCAAACCGTCCAAACCAAAGGGTCCTTTGAAGGTAGGCATTGTTTTAATGTCGTATTTTCATTAAATAGTCTTGTTATATATTTTATAAAAATATATTTTGTTCTTCTACATTTGTTAGTCATGCCAATTTTGCATGCTAAATTTGCCAGTTTTATTTCTAATAAGTTTTGGGATTATATTTTGCAAAATTGAAAAAAAAAACTTGAGGCTGGTCGTATCGCAGGGACACAAGCGTGTGACTATAAACACAACAGGTTGTGGGTTTCGATTTCCACTTGAGGCAATGAAATATTTAATATTTTCATGACATTGTATTGGTGTAAAAAATATATATGTAAGCATTATTACTCCTACACAGGTATCCGATGTGAAAGCGGACGGCTGCAAACTAAAATGGGAACCGCCAGAAGACGATGGTGGTGAACCTGTAGAGAGCTACGTCGTAGAGCGCATGGACACGGATTCAGGGAGATGGGTGCCCGTTTGCACTACAAAGGTACCCGAGGCTGACGTCACAGGGCTGAACGAGGGCAAGGATTACATGTTCAGAGTGAAGGCGGTCAATCCTGAAGGTGAAAGTGAACCTTTGGTTACGGAAACTGCTACGACTGCTAAGAATCCGTATGGTAAGTTGTTGTTTTGTTATATTTCCTTAAAAAGTCATGAATATTATGTAATTATATATGTACATACATATATTGCAATATCGAAGAAAGTGGTTGTATGTTTTTTGTGTATAAAGAAATAAATTAATGATGAAGAATATATTTTGAACAGATATAGTATAAGTAATTTAATTATAAAAAAATCTGACTATAAACAATTAACTAATTATTATAACTGTTCTAAAAACTAAAAGAAACACATAATTTATTTTCTCTTTAAATAGATAAGTTGAATTTCTAAAATTTGCTTTTGATTGTTCTAAAAATTAATCTGCTATGACCTTAATAGGTGAACCCGATCCACCCGGTAAACCTGAGTTCAAGGACTGGTCGGCTGACCATGTGGACCTCAAGTGGGAGAAGCCCGCCAACGATGGTGGTGCACCGATCACTGCCTACATCGTGGAGAAGAAGGACAGAGATACTGGAAAGTGGGTTAAAGCTGCAGAGGTAAGGGAACATAGACAGTTTTACTATTTTATCTAGTTCCCCGCGTAAGGGCACAAAGTGTACTGTAAGCGCGTAGGTCATGGGTTCGATTTCCATTCGGGGAAATGAAATATTTAATATTTTTATTTTCTTCGCTTTGGTATCGAGGCAAAACGCGGCGTTGAGTTCCGCCACTCAACACGCAATGCCTACGGAAGTCTACGGAAAATAAAGAGCACGGAATGTCTTAGCACTAGGTTGCCTCTGCCTTACATTGCTGTGTGCGGGATACAGCGTGAAGCTGATTTATTTATTTAATGGTAACTGGCATTATTTAAATGATTTATTAACTAAAATTTCTTGCTAAAATTTCTATTTATAAAAACTAGAGGGGCTATTTACGCGTAAAATACACGTTGCCATAACAACTTATATAATATTTTATACAAAAGTAACTAATATATGTGTGTTACATTTATTTTATTAATATAATATATTTTTATGCCTTATTTAAAAACGTATTAGTATTCTGCTAGTTCTCTATATATAACTGTATAATTTTGCCAAAATGTCATGTTCCTATGTCCGCATAATTTTCTTAAAGGAAACAACATTTTTGCTTCACATTTTAACATAGATGTAATAATATATTTTCATAATTCATAATTTTTATAAGGTACCCGGTACCAAGACTGACGCTCGTATCCCCGATTTAATCGAGGGTAAGACATACCAGTTCCGTGTGAAAGCTGTGAACAAAGCAGGCCCTGGAAAGCCTTCTGCGGCCTCTGAGAACTTACTGGCTAAGGATAGATTTGGTAAGAATGGAATAGATTTATTTTTAGTCTTAATATCATTTTGAATCTAAATAATTTTCCCTATAGCTAGTACGGCGTTATCTTTGAATGTTTTGAATTATTTGAGGCTCACTGGGTCTTGTCTCAGTTGAAACATCTATAAGAGTACAAAAATAATATAGTAATATAATTAGAAGCCATGGTGTCGTGCATACAGAACGTATAATCGAGGCCAGTCGTGGCCCAGCGGCACGAAGTGTGACTGTAAAACCGACTGGTTGTGGGTTCGATTCCCACTCGAGAAGATGAAATATTTACTTAAATTTATATATCCATTTCTTCGCTCGGGTGTCAAGGTTAAGCGCGGCGTTGAGTTCTGCCACTCAACACGCAATGCCTCCAGAATTCGGCAGAAAGTGGGGAACGGAGTGACTTAACACTAGGTTCCCTCTGCCTGGCCTGGTGTGTGCGGGATACAGCGTGAAGCTGATGTTATGATGTAGAAGATATAATAAAATTATTTATAATTAAAATGTGTAAGCGCGATTCAATCCCCTTTACACATAAAAAATATGACATGAACAGTATATCCGAATTTAGAATTCAATCAGATATGCATCTGATTGAATTCTAAATACAAATATTATTTTTTAATTTTTAAAATATAATATTTATATTAATTATAATCTATGTTTCAGCCCCGCCAAAGATCGACCGAACTAACTTGCGGGATCTTACACTCAAGGCTGGACAGAACATTAGGTTAGACGTCAAAGTATCCGGTGAACCTCCACCAACCAAGACTTGGTAAGTCATAAAGAAACCAGTTAAGGCTGAGTTATTTCTATAATTTATCGCTGTCGTGGCATATGACCTGATTTTAAAGGTGATTTCTGATTTCTTCTGATTGGCTAATTTGTTCGGCGTTGAGGCTGCGATTTCAGGATATAAGCTATTTTTTTCCCCCTTCTAGTAAAGTAGAATTTTGCCGGAAACTAAAATATTTGCAGGAAACTGAAAACCAGAGTGGCCTTCTGCCAGTATAAGGCACTCCATTTCAATCTCTACCCAGCTTATTTATTCTATATGGGATGCAGCGTGAAACTAAAAAAAATAGCCCTTAATCTAATTCAATGTAAACTCCAATTCCTTAGGTTCCACAACAAAGAGCGACTGTCCACTCGCGACGATCTCTCCGTAGACGTAGAGGATTATAGAACTAAACTGTCCGTCGTAGTCGCTTTCCGCAAACACAGTGGTACCTATGTACTTAAGGCTGAAAACAGCAGTGGAAAAGACGAAGCTACTATACAAATTAATGTGCTGGATGTACCCGCTAAGCCCGAGGGACCTTTGAAGGTGAGATTTATTAAAAAATATCTTAAAAGTAAATAGGACTATTAGATAGTACTATATAATCGCATTTAAAGTTATTATTTTAATTGCGATGTAATGAGTCATATTGTAGTCCTGAAATGTTAGTCGTAATAAATACATAGTGACAAAAAATTCCAAATTGTCTCGTCGATTTTATTAAGCTTAATATTATTTTCCTGATTTTGTTATATTCTTTTTTGTATGGCTTGTATACTTATTTTTTAACAATATAGTACACAACAGTACTGTCTTATAACAAGTTGACCGATAGTGAAAATAGTGGATATAATCTAACCAATGACAAACCACCAGAGAACCAGATAACGTAAAGTTTTAATGTAAAATGTGATGTTTTGTTATCAGCCAGGCCATCAGTTCTGTAGTTTATTTTTCCCGACTGCTAAGGAAGGGTTATGTTTTTCGCGCGTATCTTGTATGTATGTAATATTCTTTATTACCTCGTATCTCCAGAACCGCTGAACGGATTTACATATTTGAGGTATCGTTAGATTTATATTAGCAGCCCAAGTGTTCTTAGATAGGTGACGTTAATAAAAAATAATCATGGCGGCTGTGGTACGCCAAAGGACTTAGTGAAAAAAAAAACTTTTGTTTCGAATACTACAATATGGGTATCAAATTCAAGAGCTCAATTTCAGGATTTCAAAAAGGTATATCATGATTATCATTACCATAATAAATTCTAACAAAAAAAGGAAAAATAAAAAAATATTTGTAAAAACAAAAACCCCGACTGCATCAAACTAAAAAGAAAACAAACAAGCCCAATAGTTTATTAGGATTAACAGTCGGGACCTATAAGTAATTGTTCAATCAATAAAATCTTTACCAGGAACCCCGCATAATTTAAAGAGGTCCCGACCGTTAATCCTAATAAACTATTGGGTTTGTTTGTTTTCTTTTTAGTTTGATGCAGTCGGGGTTTTTGTTTTTACAAATATTTTTTTTATAGTATTAAAATGCGTCTTAAGTTTGAAAACAAGTTGGCTTTTGGATGTATAAAAATATGTCAAGTATTTAAACATTATTATTAAAAATTAAGAAAATAATTTATAATATTTTTAATACTTTAAAATGGGGTGAAAAGAAACATTTTTAGATTTGAAATTTTAATTTTTACAATGTTCTTGGCTTTAAATATGGAAACAATTTTAATTTTTTATTTTATTACATTTATTTTCTCTTCAAATTTAATAAAGTTAATAACTTTAAAAATCTTTTCATTATTGATAAAATGGACAAATTAAAATCATAATAGAACCTTTTATTTAATAATCAATTATATTGACTAATAAGTTCTATATATACATATATATCTTTCAATAATATTATTTACATCCATAAATCCATAAATATTTTTTTACTTAGTATACTATATTAAACTTCGTCAATCGTGACCTATAAAATAACCTTTTTGGAATTTATTTACCTTTTATCACATGCCTTCATATATAGGGTATAGTATCTGTGATAACGACATTGACTATATGAAAATTAATTCTCTCCAGATATCCGACGTCCACAAAGAAGGCTGTACGCTCAAATGGAACCCACCACTAGACGATGGTGGCGCTCCCATTGACCATTACCTAGTAGAGAAACTAGATACAGAAACTGGCAGATGGCTCCCGGCCATGAAGACCAAGGACCCTAAAGCTGACATAGAAAACCTGGTGCCCGGTCATGAGTACAAATTCAGAGTGTCTGCCGTCAATAATGAAGGTGTCTCTGAACCATTGGAGGGAGAACAGTCTATTATTGCTAAGAATCCCTTCGGTGAATATTAGTTTTTTATTATTGTTTCAATTTGTTTATCTGACTCTTAAGCGTGACTGTAAACGCGATGGTTGTGGGTTTGATCATGGCCTCTGGATAAATTACTTATTCTATTTTGTTCTTTTATAGACGAGCCAGGCAAACCCGGAACACCAGAGGTGCTGGACTGGGACAAAGATCATGTGGACCTCAAATGGTCCAAACCAATCAAAGATGGCGGCGCACCTATCACTGGGTACATTATTGAGAAACGAGAAGTTGGGTCGACCAAATGGGTGAAAGCTTGTGAGGTATGTTAAAAAAGTTTTATAAATTTATTTTATTTTTATTTCTTGATTATTTTTACAAAGCTTTATTATAAAAAAATGGCTAACATTATTATTTTTTAAATGACTCTACTTTCGTCTCATTGCTAGTGTAACTCAGCGCTGCGCTTAGTCGTTAGTAACTATGAAAATAAAACGAAAATGCAAAGAACTTTAAAGATCATATTTACAAGCGTTATGTATATGATACACAAAATCATTAATTTTAACATCGTTTGTCCCTTTAGGTTGGACCTAACGACAATGACAAAGCAACTGTACCTAATCTAGATGAGGGAACCGAATACGAATTCAGAGTGAAGGCAGTGAATGAAGCTGGACCTGGAGAACCAAGTGACGCCAGCAAATCTGTTACTTGCAAGCCAAGAAGATGTGAGTTTAAAAAACACAAATATTTATATTGAAAGATTGATCCACTTTTTGAAAGTTAACATAAAAAATGACTATATTAAAATAAAACATATATTTTTTTTATTATAAATCAGCAGCAAATATTAGTTTTTTACAAAACAAGTTATTGAACATTCTTCTAAGTTTTTATTATGTCCAAAACGACAAATAACAAGAATATTTTTTAACAATAATTAATATATATTTTAATAATATTTCTACAATGTAAATATTCATTTTCCAGTGGCACCCAAGATCGACCGTCGTAACCTCCGTCCAATAAAGGTTCATGAAGGTGAACCCATATCCCTCGACGTCAAAGTGTCTGGTGAACCCGCACCTGACGTCGCTTGGTCGCTCAATGGCAAGATTGTTAGTAGTGGAAATGGGCTTAAGTGTATGTATATTTGTTGTTTTTTTATTTTAATCATAATTAAAAGAACACTTTTCGAAGTTGCCGTTGCTCAGTGGCATAATTGTGTGACTGTAGATGGTGAATTTCCTAATATTACTTCTCGAGGAAATGGCATATTAAATTAGCTTCACGCTGTATCCCGCACACAGCAGGGTAGGCACCGAGAACCAAGTGTTAAGACACTTCGTACACCATTTATATTGAATATATTAATTTGTCCGTTCAACACGCAATGTCTTGAGAAAAAATGACGGAAGGAAACGTGCACTAGACTTCCTTTGCCTATCCTGCTGTATGCGGGATATAGCGTGAAGCTAAAAAAACTTCAGTTAAAGTCATATATTTAATATTATTTTGTTGCTTTCATATTCATACATATGTTTATAGATAACACATTCATCAGTGTTTTTTTAGATTTAATTATAAACAATAGTTAAGAAAAAAATATAGTGTATTTTTTATTTATGTATTAAAAATTATTAATTAAAATTTTTTTATGTTATATACATTGCTTTTACAGTGGTAAATGTGCCTTACCTGAGCAAGTACCAGCATTCAAGTCCGCGTCGCAAAGACTCCGGTACATATAAGATACAAGCCATTAATAAATATGGGCAGGATACTGCTGAGGTCGAGATTATTGTTGTTTGTAAGTATTGTCTATGTTTTTTTAAATGCCTTGGGGTGGTTTTCTGTTAAATAAAAAAATCATTGTTATCGATTTAAGATTTATATCTGAAATATTTTTTTATGTATAATAATATATTTGTTTGATATGAATTTGTCATTGGAAACAAATTACTTAAGTTATAGTAGTTTTGCCTAAAATAATCTTCACCAATTTTACAGCTAAACCCGACAAACCAGAGGGTCCACTAGAAGTGTCCGACATCCACAAAGACGGGTGCACGCTCAAATGGAAGAGACCCAAGGATGATGGTGGTGAACCAATCGAGAACTATGTGGTGGAGAAATATGACCCCGAAACCGGTGTATGGGTACCCGTTGGAAAAACCTTGGGCAATGTGCCTGAGATGGAGGTACGTATAGGCTTACAAGTTTATTATAGTACTCCACATATTGCAAGGTACATTGGAGGGACCCAGTGTTAACCCACTGCGTTTTCCACGCACCTCCATTATAAGATATTGCGTATTGAGTGGCAGAACTTTAACCCTGGCGTTTAGAGTTGCTGTTGTGCATGTTTTTTATTATATTGTTAAACATGTAAAATTTGAAGGGAACGGAAATTTGCAGGGACACAAAGTGTGCCTGTAAATCGACTGGTTTTTGGTTCGATCCCCACTCGAGGAGAAGAAATATTTATTTATATTTTCATTTCTTCGCTCTGGTGTCGACACAAAGCGCGGCGTTGAGTTATGCCGCTCTACCCGCAATGCCTCCAGAATTTGGCGGAAAGTGGGGAACGGAGTGTCTTAACGCTAGGTTCCCTCTACTTACCCCGCTGTGTGTGGAATACAGTGTGAAGCTGAAAAAAATGGAAAGTTTTGTAATGTTGTAATAAAAATAAAACATTGATATTTTACAGGTCGACGGCTTAATTCCCGGTCACGAATACAAGTTCCGTGTGAAGGCGGTCAACAAGGAGGGCGAATCTGAGCCATTAGAGACATTCGGCTCTATTGTCGCTAAAGATCCATTTAGTAAGTGTATTTTTTTTTTGTATTTTACACACATAGCAGGGTAGGCTTTTTAATTTTTTTTATATATCACGGATATAGTGGCATAGGCAGAGTAAACCTAGTGCTAAGACACTCCTTTCCCCATTTTTCGTTAAATATTTGAGACATTGCGTATTGAGTGGCGACTTGACGTCGCTCTTTGCCTCGGTGCCAGATTTTTTTCGGTGTATAAATGTGTTGTGTATGTGATATCGTGTTCTGTAATGTGAAAGTAACCTTTATAAACTTCGTCGGTTATTTTATCATATTGTATGTTTTATTTATTTTATAAAACATTGCACTGATTGTTCCTTTATATATAAATAAATAAATTAATAATAATGTAATATTGTTTATCAGCTGTCCCAGATGCGCCGTCCACTCCCGTGCCAGACGACTGGTCCGCCACACACGTGGACCTCAAATGGGAGGCTCCAGTGTCAGACGGAGGGTCACCTATCATTGGTTACATTGTGGAGAGGAAGGATAAATACAGTCCGCTATGGGAGAAGGCGATAGAAACGCATACACCTACTCCCAGTGCTACGGTTAATGGGTAAATACGATTTTTTTCACATGGGAACCCTAAGTATCAGACGGAGGGTTACTCATCATTGATTATATTGTGGAGAAGAAGGACAAACAATCCGGGATTAGAGAAGGCGAGCTTGATCGATGGCCGCAAGCCGAGGTTCAAGTACCACAGGGAGTGAACTTATTGCCGCGGCTACGCTAAATGACTCTAAATAAATCATTATTTTATTTTGTCATACACGTAACATTTACCAAGCAAACCAACATTTACCAAGCAATAAAACTTTTCTTCCAGGCTAATAGAAGGCAACGAATACCAATTCCGAGTGATCGCAATCAACAAAGCTGGTCAAAGTAAACCTTCAGAAGCCAGTAAGAACTTCATCGCCAAACCCAGGTTCCTGGCTCCCAAGATTGACAGAAGACACTTACGTGACGTGACTTTGTCCGCTGGATCTACATTAAAACTGGAGGCGGCCATCACTGGTGAACCAGCTCCAGCTGTAGAATGGAGGTGTGTTTCCTGTTTTTGTATATTGCATATGTAGTGATTTTGAGTGAATTGACCGACTCTTTAACATTGCAATCTGAAATTTTAATTTTAGAGTTTGTTACTAGACTGTACTTAGAACAAAATAAAATAGATTACAACCCACAATACCTAGATACGATCACTAATCAATTTCCTTATCCCACCAGATACCAGAACATGCCCCTGCGACCCTCTAAGGCGGTCACAATCGACAGCCCGGACTACTTCACCAAGCTGGTGGTCCGGCCTGTGCGGAGGGACGACTCGGGCGAGTACACCGTCACGGCGATGAACTCCAGTGGCAAGGACGTGGTCACCATCAACGTGGTGGTCACTGATAAACCTGCTAAGCCTGAAGGCCCATTACAGGTAAGGTTTACGCTTTTTCTAGTATAGCAGGGTAGGCGCAGGAAACCTAGCGCTAAGACACTTCTGTTTATTTTCATCGAAATTCGAGTCGAATTTAAATATGTGATTGTTATTCTTAATGTTAGAATTATTTGTGTTTACTGTAAACAGATAAGCAGATAAACAGATTCTAATAACCGTATGAATTTTTTTGCTATAATAAATATTATTTCTAACTAGCCGTGGTCATAAAAATAACTTAGAATCGTGTATAAACATCGAAGCGATTGACATTATGAAATGTAATATATAACACAATATTTTTTTTTTTCAATTGAAACCTTTTCCTGAAACAAGCATATTTAACCTATTTGTTTGAGCTTTATAATATTTTTATCATTATTTTATACATTACTTATACTAAAAAAAATATTATATCCAGATTTCCGACGTTCACAAAGACGGGTGCACGCTTAAATGGAAGAGACCCAAGGACGATGGCGGTGCACCCATCGAGTATTATCAAGTGGATAAATTAGACACCGATACCGGAGTATGGGTGCCTTGCGCGAGGTCGGATGAACCTCGTAAGTATAGACCTAAAATATTTGTATTAGTTTGTCGTTATTTCTTCAAATTGTATTTTTAGGGGTTAAGAAATTTTCTAAGTATTTTTAATGCTCTTTATATAGTGGTAATTACATAGACAAAATGTAAAGCCAGAAATAGTCATGTTTATAATCTTTCTATAAAATTTCAATCAATATATTTTAAATTTAATTAATTTCTATAAGTAAATAACTTATAATTTTAATATTCCTCAGGATGTGATGTAACCGGTTTGACTCCTGGCAAGGAATACAAGTTCCGCGTGTCGGCTGTCAATTCCGAAGGAGAATCTGAACCGCTCATTTCAGAAGAGAAGATTGTTGCTAAGAATCCATATGATGAACCTGGTAACTTAGTTTTTTTTTTTGTTAAGAATTTATATTTTCTGCAAATGGCATTCATAATAATTATAATAAATCTATAGAAATAGTCTTATACTATTTCTATAGAACCAAATATGTACAACAATTACTGGCTCTCTTGTTTTAATTGATATTATATTTTCGACCAATGATCACCATTCAGTAAATATACCTTAGTTTTAATTGACGAACAGGTAAAATTATCATTCAACTTAAATATAAAATCTTCTAGAAAGTCTAAAACTTATAAGAAATATTTAGATTTCTTGTATCTACATGTAAAATTATATTTTCAGGTGCACCCGGCACTCCATCAGTCACAGACTGGGACAAGGACCACGTGGACCTCAAGTGGACACCACCACAACAAGATGGCGGCGCTCCCATAGAAGCGTATATAGTCGAGAAAAAAGACAAGTTCGGTAACTGGGAGAAGGCTCTGGAAGTACCGGCTGATAAAACTGCTTGCACTGTACCGGACTTGGTTGAGGGACAGACTTATGAATTCCGGTAAGATATTTATTATTTTGACATTTTTTTAGTAGCTTCACACTTTATCCCGCGTAGAGCAAGGTAGGCAATGAAAATCTAGAGCTAGGACCCTTTTGATCTCTACTATCCGTCTGAATTTTAGACAATTGTACCGGAATTCAATGTTCTAAAATTAATATATTAAAATAAATGTATTATTTGAAAAATAAAAGCAAATTGATTATTCATCATTTTAAAATAAGTACGAATGATAACTTTTTAATATAATAAGAATAATCTTGTTTATGCAATAAATTAAAAAACAAATAATATTTTGAAATGTCCTTATGTTTTTTACGTTAATTGCTACTAATAGTATATTGAATAAAATGTTGTACTTGGTTTTTTGTAACGTATTGTTTATTTAAATGAAAATAAATACATTTCTTCTTTTCTTATTTATCATACAAATTTATTTAATAAAACATATTTTTTTCTCAGCGTTCGTGCAGTAAATAAAGCAGGTCCAGGAATACCCAGCGATAGCACACACCCGATTGTGGCCAAACCCAGGAACTTGGCACCTAAGATTGACAGAACAAACCTTATTGATATTAAGATCAAGGTCGGACAGAAGTTCGGATTTGATGTTAAGGTCAGTGAGCTTAGTTTATTTTTTAGATTCACTCTGTATCCCGAATAAGGCAAGGTGCTTGTGTATTGAATGTTCCAATTTTCGAGATATTGAGTGTTGAGTGGAGGAACTCAACGTTGTGCATTGTGAGGAAATGGAAATAATTGATCCCTTCCGGATGGGAATCGTCGCCACAACCGTCGTTTATAGTTCCCGTCCCGTTTTAATTTTTTTACGTATTTATAACATTTATGTATATCAATAGATTACAAGCATAAAACTTAATTTCAATAAAAATTACAGGTAACCGGTGAACCAATGCCCGAAACCAAATGGTTCTTGGGCAAACGTGAAGTGAAATCCGGTGGTGAGATGAAAGTACAGCATTCCGACTATAATACTAAATTAAATTGTAAATCAGCTACACGAGGAGATAGCGGCAGATATACGATAACTGCTGAAAACTCAAATGGCAAGGATGTGGCTGAAGTAGAAGTAATAGTGCTGAGTGTGCCAAGTCCACCTGGTGGACCACTTAAGGTTAGTTTTCTCTTTTTGTAGTTTCATGCTGCATCCCGCATATGGCATGGTACCAGGGGGAACTTCGTATTAAGACAATTTGTACACCACTCACCGTCCAATTCTTCGATACATTTGTTGAGCGGTGAAACTCAACGTTGCGCTTTGTTACTCTAATGCAGTGGTTCCCAACCAGTGGTCCGCAGAAGCCTAAATATGGTCCGCGAACGATTTTAATTTTATGTCTGGGGATGGTGAAACGAAGTTTCTGTTTGATTATCACAGTTATTTTTTATTATACCTACAAGCATAGTGGTCCCTGCAACTTAGAATGATATAAAAGTGGTCGTTGATCAAGAAAAGGTTGAGAACTCCTGCTCTAGTGGGTTCGTCATAACGAAGGAATGAAACTAATTTAAATACCAATATTCTCTTGAGTTGTAATCGAATCCGCGCCGTGGGATACCAACGCGCCACGCTTTTACTAAAAAGTATTGAAATATTATGTTGTTTTTTAACAATTTTAAAATTGTTATTCCGCACTTAAAAAAGAAAAATATTTAGAAAACGAATAAAAATTTGAACGTAGACGAACTCGAACCCGCGCCTCCTGGAGGTTTCCAGGAGGCGCGGGTTCAAGTCCTGCTACATTCACTTTTTATACGTTTTTTAATTAAGTATTATGTTGTTTCCGTTTTTTTTCTTGTATTGTCTTTTGAATAATATAAGCTTATTTAAGTTAATAAATTTTTATTATATCCAGTAGGTTTAAAAATATCCATTTTTTATTTACCTATTTCTTTTCTCAGGTATCAGACGTACACGCAAACGGCGCTAAGCTCTCCTGGAACCCGCCAGCGGACGACGGCGGCCAGCCTATAGAGAAGTACGTCGTGGAACGTATGGACGAAGCTACAGGCAGATGGGTGAATGCTGGTGAGACTGATGGACCTGAGACCAATTTAGCTGTAGATGGTCTACAGCCTGGACACAAGTACAAGTTTAGAGTTCGTGCTGTTAATAGGTGAGAAACATTTTTAACCGACGTTCGTAAGGAGGAGGTTATTCGAATGTATTAATTTGAATGTTTTTTTTAATGTTTGATACCTCAGAACTTTTGACTGGGTCCACCGATTTTGATGATTCTTTGTTTATTTTATTATTTATCTGCTTTTAATTTGGTTCATTTCATTCATATATTATCCATGGGAAATCACATACCTCTTAAATTTGCATTAAGTGTGTGCGCGACAAATGACGAATAACAGAATATCACGCCAATCGATTTCGATGGTTCTTTTTTATTGGTAAGGATACACTTCAAGGGTAGTTTGATGAGAGTTTGGTTAGGTTCTGATTGTAAGATCCGGTTGAAGTCGGTTTTTTTTGTTGAAAAAATTAATTATATTTTGATATGTTGTTTGATTATTATTTGTAGCTTACTTAGTATCTAGCTCTTTTGGTGTAATATACAATAGCATCTTGAGCTTAGAGTGAGTCAAAGTATATAAAAAGAATATCTGAACACTTAGATTATTGGTTCTCTTGCAATTTTTATATAAATGCGAATACGTAATTGTTTCATCAAATGAGCGATATTATCAATGCCATTGCGGTAGCACAATGTTTGACTGTAAACACGATTGTTAAAGGTTTGAACCCACTCGAGGGGAATTAATTACTGTTATTTTCTTGCTATTTGTGTGATTAAGTAAAAACTCGATTCTGTATAATTTTGTAATTTAATAATTTATTTTTTATCTTTCCAAAAAAAAAATGAAAAAGTAAAATAATTCTATTTTTTTTAATTATTTATCATAATATGTAAATAAATTTACTTTTCATTTACAGACAAGGTAAATCCGAACCACTTACAACACCTCATGCCACTGAAGCCAAGAATCCCTTTGACGTCGCCGGTAAACCAGGGACACCAAGGATCAAGGACTTTGACAAGGACTTTGTGGAACTGGAATGGACCAGACCAGATACGGACGGTGGTGCACCCATTACAGGATACGTTATTGAAAAGAAAGATAGATTTGCACCCGATTGGGAGGAGTGTGCTCAGGTTTGTTTCTTTTATCTTTATTGTTTTTTTAAACCACGGATGCAGTTAATCAAAGATAAGAGTAGTTTATTTTTACATCAACGTAAAATATAAAAGTTGTCTTTTTGCTAGTAATTTTCTTGTTTGAGTTATAAAACCAGTACTGTTAGAGTAAGAAAATCAATTCTAATATATTATTTATAACTTAATACTTGCTAATAATTACTTATATTATATTAAAAAATCTTATTTCCTTTATTATGATGTTATAATACTTTATTGTTTACTTTGCAGATCGAAGGTGATGTTACATCTGGGAAAGTCCCAGACCTCATTGAAGGTAACACTTATGAATTCCGTGTACGTGCTGTCAACAAAGCCGGCAAAGGTATACCAAGCGATGGCACCGCACCACATCTCGCCAGGCCTAAGAATCTGCCACCTAAGATTGACAGGAACTTCATGTTCGACATTAAAGTCAAAGTCGGACAGAACTACGAACTCGATGTACCAGTTGCTGGAGAACCCACACCCACCAAGGAATGGCTCCATGGAGACAATCTCGTTCTTAACACTGACAGAATTAAGATCGTTAATGACGCCCATAGTACGAAGATCAGGGTGATTGACGCTAAACGTGCTGACTCCGGTACATACACTCTTAAAGCTAAGAATATTAATGGTACCGACTCAGCCACAGTCAAGATTGTAGTTATGGATGTACCACTGCCGCCCGAAGGACCATTGCGCGTGGATGATATTACTAAATCAGGATGCAGTCTAAGATGGAGGCCGCCCAAAGACGACGGTGGCAGCGAAATCACACACTACGTCGTCGAAAAGATGGACCAAGAAAACCTTAGATGGGTCCCTGCTGGAGAAGTCCAGGGATGTAATATTCGAATCGATCACCTTATTGAAGGACACGACTATAACTTTAGAGTTCGCGCTGTCAACAGGCATGGCGAATCTCAGCCACTGACAGGCCAAGAACCTATTACTGCCAAGGATCCCTACGGAACGCCAGACAAGCCGGGCACACCAGTTGTCAAGGACTGGGACAAAGATCACATGGACTTGGAATGGGTGCCACCAAAGAAAGATGGTGGTTCACCTATTACTGGATATATCATCGAAGCCAAAAAGAAGTATGGTCCGTGGGAGGTCGCTGCTACAGTACCAGGAAACCAAACAACAGCAACAGTTCCTGGTCTTCAAGAGGGAGAGGAATATGAATTTAGAGTCATTGCTGTTAACAAAGCTGGAAATGGCGAACCTTCTGATGCTTCCACGCCTCAAGTCGCTAAAGCCAGATTCTGCGCACCAACTTTCGATAAAACACTGTTGGCTGATAAAACAGTTAAAGCTGGACAGAGGATTCAGTATGAAATCCCGATAGAAGCATCTCCGAAACCAACAGTTGAGTGGCAGATCAATGGCAAGGTTGTTCATCCCTCCGACAGAATTGATATTCAGATCTTGCATAACAGGGTCATCCTAGACATTCCATTCTCCGTCCGCTCTGACGGTGGCGTTTATAAATTGACCCTCAAGAATGATCTCGGAGTTTGTTCAGCTAGTGCCAACGTGACGGTTTTGGACAAACCATCTCGACCAGAGAAGCCATTGGTTGTGTCAGACGTTACCAAGGACTCTTGCTCGCTCTCATGGAAAGTACCTTTGGACGACGGTGGATCACCAATCTTGCATTATGTCATCGAGAAGATGGACTTATCACGAGGTACGTGGTCCGACGCTGGCATGAGCACTTTCTTATCGCATCAAGTAACAAGGCTTATTCATATGAAGGAATACTTGTTTAGAGTTAGCGCTGTTAACGCTATCGGACAATCCGAGCCATTGGAATTAGATCGCGCTATTGTCGCAAAGAATGAATTCGACGAGCCCTCCGCTCCTGGCAAACCAGAAGCCACTGACTGGAGCAAGAGCCATGTAGACCTGCAATGGACTCCTCCTAAATCTGACGGAGGTGCTCCTATCACTGGATACATTATTCAAAAGAAAGAAAAAGGAAGCCCATACTGGGTTAATGCGGCTCACGTACCACCTGGTCAAACTAAAGCTACCGTACCTGATTTAGTTGAAGGCCAAGATTACGAGTTCAGAGTTATTGCACTGAACCAAGCCGGACAGTCCGAACCTAGTGAGCCATCGGACATTATTACCGCCAAGGACAGATATGTTGCTCCTAAGATTTTGACACCGCTTAAAGAAATTCGCATTAAGGCTGGTCTCATCTTCCATATCGACGTCGACTTTATCGGTGAGCCCATTCCTGAAGTTAAATGGACTTGTGACGGAAAAGCGGTAGTAACAAACGAGAGAACTACCCTTACATCTGTGGGTCACCACACAATTGTTCATACTGTCAACTGTAAGAGGTCAGATGCCGGAAAATATCACTTGTCCTTGAAAAACGATTCGGGTTCTGATGAAGGAAGCTTTGACTTAATCGTTTTGGATGTACCTGGACCACCGCAGCCACCGTTTGAATACGAGGAAATTACTGCCCAATCTGTAACATTGTCATGGAAACCGCCTAAAGACAACGGTGGCAGCGAGCTTACTGGATATGTTATTGAGAAACGAGATTTAACCCATGGTGGAGGCTGGGTACCGGCTGTTACATATGTTAACCCTAAATACAATCACGCGACTGTACCTCGTCTATCTGAGGGCACTAAGTATGAATTCAGAGTGTTCGCCGAAAACTTGCAAGGACGATCTGAACCTTTGGTCACAGACAAGCCTGTCGTCGCTAAGAATCAATACACAGTCCCTGGAAAACCAGGCAAACCAGAACTGGTTTCTGCAGACAAAGATCACATTAAGATTAAATGGTCGTCACCAATTTCCAACGGTGGTTCCAATATTCTTGGCTATGATGTTGAAAGACGCGACAAAGCAACTGGTAGGTGGATTAAGATGAACAGGGAACCTGTTAGATTCAATGAGTACACAGATGACCGAGTACAAGAGGGTCACCAGTATGAATACAGAATATCAGCTGTTAACTTAGCTGGCCCTGGACAACCTTCAGACCCATCAAACGTTATTATTGCTAAGCCAATGAAAGAAAAACCGAAATTATGGTTGGATGGCCTTATTGGTCGTAAGATCAAGGTCAGAGCTGGTGAACCCATCAATATAAACATTCCAATTACTGGTGCACCAACACCCAAGATTTCTTGGACTAAGGGAACTGTTCCTGTTGTACCATCACATAGAATTTCCGCTGAAACGAAAGCTGAAGAAACTAAACTTAGCATTGAAAAATCAACAAGGGAAGATGCCGGCAAATACACGATTACAGCTTCGAACGAACACGGAAAAGATTCTGCTGATATTGAAGTTATTGTGGTCGACAAACCTGGAATACCTAAGGGCCCACTTGTTTGCAACCCAGTTACTCATGAATCTATGAGCCTTTCGTGGCAACCGCCTCTGGATGATGGTGGTAGCGAAATCACTGGTTATGTTGTTGAAGTTGCTGAATATGGAGTTAATGACTGGCGCACGGTTGCTGGATTCTGTCCAAAATGTTCGTTCACTGTTAAAAATTTGACTGAAGGCAAGAAGTATGTGTTCAGAGTTCGTGCTGAAAACTTATATGGTGTATCTGAGCCGCTGGAGAGCAAACCAATTGTAGCTAAACTGCCATTCGATCCACCAGATGCACCTGACACACCTAACATTACTGGTTACAGCGCAAACAGCTGCTCACTGGAATGGAAACCACCTGCAAATTGTGGCGGCAAGCCTATTACTGGATATTACGTTGAAAAGAGAGAACGTGGTGGTGAATGGGTTAAGGTTAATAACTATCCAACACCCAACACTTGTTACACTGTTCAAGATTTGCGTGAAGGAAACCGTTATGAATTCCGCGTTATAGCTGTTAATGAAGCTGGCCCAGGAAAACCAAGCAAACCCACCGAACCGATTATTGCACAAACACCGAGACTTAAACCTAGCGCACCAGAAGCGCCTAAACCGGACAGAATTACCAAAGATTCTGTTACATTGTCCTGGAGGCCACCAAAGAGTGATGGAGGATCCAAAATCAAGGGTTACATTATTCAACAGAAGGCCAAGGGTGATAAGGACTGGAAGGATGTTAATGACGTTCCAATTCCAAGTCTTGTACATACAGTACCAAAACTTAAGGAAGGCGAAGAATATCAGTTTAGAGTCATTGCTGTTAATGACGTGGGTAATTCTGAGCCAAGCAAACCTACTGGCGATATTACAATCGCTGAACAGCCTAATAAACCATGCATGGATCTCGGTGGTGTTCGTGACATTACTGTACGTGCTGGAGAAGATTTCTCCATTCACGTACCATACACCGGCTTCCCACAACCAACAGCATCTTGGTTTGCTGATGATAACTTGCTGGACGTTGAAGGTGATTCAAGAATATTCCAGAAAATCACGCCCGACTCTGCATCTCTCGTCGTCAAGAATGCCAAGAGATCAGATGGTGGTCAGTACCGCTTACAATTACGTAATCCGTCTGGCTATGATACTGCAACCATCAATGTACGTGTTCTCGACAGGCCCGGAAAACCAGAAAATCTTCGCGCAGATGAATTTGAGGGTGAAGCTCTCACATTATACTGGAATCCACCAAAAGACAACGGTGGCGGTGAAATCACCAATTACGTTGTTGAAAAACGTGAAGCTCGTACACCTAACTGGACTAAAGTATCTGGTTACGTTACAACACCATTCTTACGGGTGAAGAACTTAAGTGTTGGAAAGAGTTACGAATTTAGGGTTATGGCAGAGAACCAATATGGTCAGTCTGATCCAGCACAAACCGAAGAACCAATCAGAGCTAGACATCCATTCGACCCACCAGGAGCACCTGGCGCGCCACGATCAGTCGAAACCACAGAATCGTCTATCACGATTACTTGGTCGAAACCACGCCACGACGGAGGGTCACCAATTACTGGCTACATTTTAGAAAAGAGGTTAATCACTGAAGACAAATGGACCAAAGCATCTCATGCACACATTCCAGACACCACATACAAAGTAACAGGATTAATTGAAAATCACGAATACGAATTCCGTGTAGCTGCCGTAAACGCAGCTGGCCAGGGACCGTTCTCGCAGAGCTCCGACGCGATCCGTGCCTGCGCACCGCCCAATGCGCCCCGCATTACTAGCGACCTCAGCCTTAGAGACATCACTGTTATTGCCGGTGAAGAGATTAAAATCACCGTGCCATTCACAGGAAACCCTAGGCCAAAGGTAAGGAAAACTTTTTTAAAACTATCATAAGTAGTACAGTTTACTGCAATTATAGTAATGTTAAAGATTTTATATTCAAGAAGGCTTAAATCCCAGTAGTTAGGGATTTTTCTTTGTATTTTTTAGCTTCACATTGTATCACGCATATAGCCAGGGGTAGGCCGTGGGATCTTATTTTAAAACACTCCTTTCCCGCAGCGGGGCAAAGAAATAATTCATTCCCTTGATTGGAAGTCGAACCCACCACTATCACGTTTACAGTCAGACAGTGTGCGCTTCGATGGCTGTTATTTTTTATTTATTTTCATATTTTTTTTATTAACGACGTCATATAAACAATACAATAAATTTACAGGTATCGTGGATAGTAAACAACGATGAAGTGTTCCCCGACCACCGTATAAGATTCGTCACATCTGATATCGATACGGTGTTCATAAACTCTAGCGCTAAGCGATCTGACACCGGCTCCTACACTGTGCAACTTATAAACAGTGAAGGCTCGGACAGTGGTACCTGCAGAGTAAGTTTTATTGTATTTTAAAAATATATATATACATATTTTTACATTTATTTATCCTCCTAGTGTGTTTCTTGGCATGAGGTATTGTACTGATACTAAAAATAAAGATTAACTTATGTGAAATACATTGTCATTCGTCAATTTATATTTTATTTAACTTAACTTAAACATAACTTAGCTTCACGCTGAGTCCCTAGTGGGGTAGTAGAAGAGGGAGCGCCAGGCGCTACGGTATCTACATACTTCTTTCGCCTCGTCCACTGTCATCGACCTCTATATACATGCCCTCCGGGAGATCGTCACTCTTTTTACGTGACCTTCCTTTTATCTTTGATACTGTGTTTTCAAAGCACAATCGATCTCCCCCTCTAGCTCTCTTACCGCTCACTTTTCCGCCATAAATCTGTTTTGTCGTTCTTTCATTACTCAAGTTTCGACGTGCCCAAACCAGCTGAGCACGTTCTTCTTCATTCTCAATTCTTATATTTTATTTATTACATTTTTTTTTCATTCTACGCGTTTTATACATATTTCTCATGATATTTAAAAATCCATATCTGTATATAGGGCTTCTAAATTTTCCACTTAGTGTTCTTGAAAACAAATTACAGAATGCTCACTAAAAAAAAATCTATTTCTTTCAGGTGTTAGTTGTAGACAAGCCTTCCCCACCGGTGGGCCCACTGGACGTGTCCGACATTACTCCAGACACGTGCACGTTGTCATGGAAACCACCGCTAGACGACGGAGGATCTCCAATCACCAATTATATTGTGGAAAAGATGGACAATATCGGAGTAAGTGTATGAAATATAGCTTATACTTCAAAATAACAAAAAGGGTACAAATTATATATGTGGTTAGTATATGTATATATATGTTGTATAATGTAGATACAATATAACAATAACTTTGTGTGTGATTCCGCGTCTGGTTAGCTAGTGAAGTCTGAAACTGCTAATATTACTATAAATTAATTGAAAACTTATATTTAAATATTTCCACAGGTATGGTCAAAGATCTCGTCCTTCGTACGCAACTGTCATTACAATGTGATGGGTCTGGAACCGAACCGCAAGTACATGTTCCGTGTGCGCGCTGAGAACCAATATGGAGTGTCTGAACCATTGGCCATGGATGATTATATTACTGCTAAAGTGAGTTTATATTAATAATTGATTATTTAAAATATGTTATCTAATTCTATCTGTATTTTTATACATAATATTATAATACTAAACAGATATTTTGGTTGGAAATGGCAAATTGAAGAAGTAGTAGTTTCTGAGATATGACATATTTTTATTAATTATCTCTTTAGTTATCTCACAAGTGGTTTAGGTAGTGGGAAACTACAAAATACTTTTTCTTAAATATTAACTCGATATGAACTTATTTAGATAATTTTAACATGTATAGGCATTATATATGTACTATTTCCCCCCAGTTCCCATTCACGGTCCCGGACCCGCCAGGCGTGCCCCGCGTGCTGGACTGGGACGGCTCCACCGCGTCCGTGGTGTGGGACCGGCCGCGCTCGGACGGCGGCGCGCGCATACAGGGCTACAAGATAGAGTTCCGCGACGTGCAGGACAAGGTGTGGAGCAGCGCCGACTACCTGGTCAAGGATTGCAATTACCAGGTTTGTTACTTTTACTATATTTACAGTACGGTGGACAAGTCGTACAAGTCTGGACTATTTGGACCACTTAAACTGGCCAGTTGTGTTTAATCAAATAGGAAGTGCAAATTTGTAGGAAATTTGAAACTATAGTAATGTTCTGGTTAGCTAATACATAACAAATGTATACACATAATTAATAATTCGGAAGACAATTAATTTCGACCAAATTTTGTGAACATTTGATTAAATGTTCAAACAATGTTGATTTGATTAAATCATCAATTCACTTCAATTCACTTTCATCAATAAAAACTTAAAAATCAATAGAAATTTACATAATTACTTATTCTTTCCTACTCCGCAGGCATACAACCTAGAGCCGGGTCACGAATATGAATTCCGTGTTCGGGCTAAGAACGCAGCAGGTTTCAGCAAATATTCTGCTAGTTCACAACCATTCAAAGTGCGGGGTAAGGCTGGTCCCCCTGGACCCCCACGTTCCCCTCGCGTACTACGTGTTGGTAGGAACTATGTTGATTTGGCGTGGGACGCGCCAGCTTCTGATGGAGGTATGTAGATACGTATATTATTTATTTAATATTTTATTTATGACACTGAGGCAGTGTTAACAGACGCTGTACGTCTGGCTGTAAACGTGGCGGATGTTAATTCGATTTAACTCAAAAGAATAAATTGTATTCGTTTCCTCCTTCTAACCAATACAAAGGCACTCACTTTGCGCCACGAAATTTACTAAATTGAGTAAAATATGGACAAAAAATTTTGTGACAGTACCAGCCATATGCGGGATAAAGCGCAGTAGCGGTAAAAAATATATATTATAAAAAACTTCCTTGAACAACTAACATACAAATCTCAAAAATTGAGCGTGCGTCTAAAAAGTAAAAGTAAAGTGTTTCAATACTAGCTTCCCTGAGCCTTACTTGCTTAGAAATGCTTTAATTAATTAATTGGTAACTTCTTTTACTAGGCTCTCGTATAACCGGCTACATAATCGAGCGTCGTGAACTAAGCAGTTCAGTATGGGTGAAGAGCAACGATTACAATGTGATGGACACAAGCTTCACCGCGCTTAATCTCAGCGAGAAGGCTGATTACGAATTTAGGATCATTGCTATTAATTCTGCTGGTATGTATTTGTTTTTAAATTTGTTATATGAATCATAATCACTTATTGTGTGGTAAAAGTGGGCAACGCAGGCCACTACTAGTATATATTTAAAAAATCGAATATGTAGTTGGATATTACTGTGTTTGCTATCTAAATGATTCATATAATAGTTATTAAAGAGATCTTCTCTTCTAGTATTGTGTTTAGAAAGAAGATTTGTCAAAATAATCCTAAAAGCTGTTCAATATTAGTAGTATGAGTAATACTCTGTTTCATGTAATCATAAGTTTGCAATTATTTTACAAAATAGTTTCAGAATAGTGTACTTCGTTTCTAAATATATTTTCAAAATAAGATAAAATAAATAATACTAGATCTAGGTTAAAAAATGTGTTGCTTGTTTATCATAATGAATCCCAACAATTGCTTATTATTCTATAACCATAAAACCCACAGGTAAATCAGAGCCATCAAGTTGTACCACACCAGTACGTACAGGCGAGGAAGCGGGCGGCGCTAGGCCAGAGTGGCTGAAGCGCATGGCGGCCTCCATATGCGCACCGCTCGGAAGACCGTACACCCTGGAGTGTGTGGCGTCCGGCAGCCCGGTGCCGACTGGCCGCTGGTTGAAGAATGGCAGGGAGGTCGTCATGGGCACCAGGTACTACTGCGTTTTTTTTTTGTAATATTTGATACTAGTCCTATTGGATTTTCCTCGCCGCTGGATGAACACTAAAATCAATGTCTAAATATTTATTGTTTGTCATGAAAAAATAAGAAAAAAAAACACTTAAGCAATTTTCTTATACGATTATATATTTATTTATATGATTTATCAAATTATATATTATTTTACAGATTCATTGCTGAATCCCGTGAGGGTACGCTCAAACTTAACATACTGGAAGCGGCTGAAGCTGACGAAGGGGACTACACTTGCGAAGCTAGTAACAGTCTTGGACAGATTTACTGCACAGCTCACCTTAAGATTGGAAGTGAGTTCATTTTTAATGTTAAGTGAAATAGAAGGTGTATTTTAAGAGTGTAGTATTGACGACAGAATGAAAAGTACTCACAAGTACATGTAGTGTAAATAGTAAATACAATAAACTTAATAAGATCTCCAAACAGGTTATATAAAACTGACCATGATATTGATAATAATATAAACGAGAGTAGGATTCACATAATTATGTCAAATGTCGATAAAAATAAACGTGATTAAATCTGATCGGTTCCCTACAAGGATGTATTTTGTAATAAAATATATCACTTTAACTTTGGATTTTATATTATGTAATAATTGAAAATATTTTAATATATTAACAAAATTTTATAATCGCACTCTCATTAACATCAAAGCAATAAATTATAAAATCTGATACATCTAATATTATAATAACAAAAATAAAATAAGTAGCAAACCACTTGAGGCCTTCGTGGCACATCGTCTGACTGTGCGACGCGACACTTGTGTGGTTTCAATTCCCACTCGCGAAACTCTCTTATATCCTTTTGGTGACAAGGACAAAGTTCAGCGCTGAGTTCCGCCACTCAAAACGCAATGTCTTCAAAATTGGATATTAAGTGGAAAAATAAGTATTTTAGCACTATGCTCCTATGCCCTGTTATATGCTGAAGAAAAAGTTACAAAACATAATCGTGATTCCAGGTCCACCACGCATCACTCGCATGCCAGGCGATCTTCACCTTCCAGAACATGATAACACAAAGATCAAAATACTATACACTGGAGACCAACCCGCCGACGTCACAATCACTAAAGATGGACAAAAAGTGTCTGAGTCCCCACATCTTAAATTTACCGTGTTTGATGACTACATCCTTATATTTATTAAGGATATCAGCAGAGATGATATGGGTAAGTAGAATTTTTATTTATATGAAAATAAAATACAGAAAAAATCAATTTAGAATATAAATAAATTTGATAAATATTTGGACAGTCTTTCTAATATATATATTTTTTAAATTTTAAAAGCTATTTATCAGAATGTTGTGTTGAACCATTGTTGGCAAAATAATCTACTTCCACAATTATTTAGTTGAGAGAATTTTGATTTTTTCTTATATATTTAATTACAATAACACTAAAATATGTTTTGCTCATTTTACTTATAGGAATATACAAAATAACAATCAAGAACAATTCCGGAGAAACGTCAGACTCGTTCTCCGTAACGGTCACAGGCCTGCCTGGACCACCACAAGGCCCACTCGAGACCACGGACATAACGAGACACACCTGCACTTTGGCCTGGAAACCGCCCACTTACGATGGTGGTCTCCCTATTACCCATTATGTAGTGGAAAGGATAGATTTTTCTGGAACTTCATGGATTACTATAGCGTCTTCTGTTAGAGATACAAGATTCACAGTACATGGTCTGACTGAAGGACAAGAGTACAACTTTAGGATTCACGCGGCCAATGATAACGGCATTGGACCGGGATTGGAGGGCGTTAATCCTGTTAAGGTAAACTTGGCATTTTTTATTTGTTTATGTTCTTAACTTTACTCTGTATCACTCATATAGAGTGATACAGTGACTCATATACAGAGTAAAGTTAAAAAAAAGACAGAATAGACAGAGGGAACCTTATAATAAGATACTTCGTTTCCCACGCAATGTTCAATTTTCAAGATACTGTAGGTTAAGTAGCGGAACATCATGCTTTATCTCCTTACCACAGAGAGAAAATGAAAGTAATGGATGAAAACGGGGGAATTATTTTGCTTTCATTTCGGTAGCGAGGGTTCGACACTCAACGCAATTAGAGAACGGGTAAAGAGATTACACACTGGGAAAGGAGTGTCTTACAACTAGGTTCCCTCTGTTTTATGCGGGATACCTTGCAAATCGAAAAATAATACTATTAAGCAATTTAAAAAAAAGTTAATGATTATACCATGTTACAGGCCAAGGCTCCTTACGATCCACCATCAGCTCCCGGCATTCCAAAGATCGTGGAAGTCGGTGGGCACTTTGTCCACTTGGAATGGGACAAGCCTGAGACTGATGGCGGTGCCAGGATACAGGGTAACAATATATTTTATTATATGTTATAAAGTGTTAAAAATCGGAAGCGGGTAACGTTTTTAAAGAAACACGATAAAAACACACATCGTCCATATGATTCTAAACTATTTTGAAAGAGATACTATGTAATTGCAATAAGTGATATGTATCACCTACTAACAATACTTCACACTAGTTTCCTTCCAACAGGGGCCGTCACTTACAAGCGAGTGCCCCCGATTGACACAATTCCACTGCTTTTATAGTTATTTTCCACCTAAATCTACCCTCTTTTACACGAGTACGCTAACAAAAGTTGCAGTATTAGTCATTTATTCGTTTATGTAGAAACATTAGTAAAACAATCTATAGTCATGATCAAAAAAGAAAAAAATATATTGGTTGTGTTATGAGTATAGATTCTTTTTGGTGTTGATGACTAACGTCATATATTCATTGTAATAGATCACTTTTATTTAATAATATTGAATAACATCATTCATTCTAAAGGTAGGTCGTAATATTATCTCAAATTAATATGATCACCACTTTATGGAAAATAAATTATTTTTTTAACATGAGGCCATCATAACTCAGTGACACAGCGTCTGACTGTAAACGCGAAAACAACTGCCGCGTTCTGTTTCGTTTCTGTTATTTCGATTATTATATTACTCTGTGAAAGTGAGAAAAAAGTGTGTATTAATCGATATAGGGGAGTAAATAATTTTCATTTCCTCGTTCTGGTAACAAGACAAAGCATTAAGGTGAAATGAGATTTCTTTGCCCCTACTTTGCGGAAAATGTGTGATACTATTTTTTCCTCTACATTTTTCATATACCGTTTTTTTTAATATCCTAATTTACAAACGAATCACTGAATTCAATCATATTTCTAGGCTACTGGATAGACAAACGTGAAGTAGGCTCCTCGAGCTGGCAGCGCGTCAATCCAACTCTATGTGTACCCAATCAGTTCAACTGTGCCAACCTTATCGAAGGTCGTCAGTACGAATTCAGGGTGACCGCCCAGAATGAAGCTGGACTGTCACCGCCAAGTACTAATAGTCAGCAAGTTAAAGTTGTTGATCCTAAAGGTGAGTGCTCAATGATAATTATGTATTAGTTTATGTAAGATATTGTATGGCTCTGTGAATATATCGATATAAGAAGTTATATATAGTGATATTAAGAAATTTATACTAAAATTATAAAACATAATATAAAGATGCTCAAAAAATATATTTTTGCAAATATATGTTTACATTAATTTTTAACATTGCAAAGTATGTTAAAAACCATATACTTGTTTTTTGTTGCTATATATATTGTTGACTTGTTTAAACTATTTTTATTTCAAGACTTTTTAAGTTACTTATACATTGCTATAATCAAAACGAAAAACAATTTCTGCATAATAATTAAAAAATAATGACGTTTACTAATAGTATGTCAATATTTCCAGCGGCCACACCACCAGAGGTCGTCAAGCCGCTAAGGAACGCGAACTGTATCCAGTACCACAACGCCAAGTTCCAGTGCACCATCACTGGTTCACCCAAACCTACTATCACTTGGTATAAGGGTAAGTAACTTTGTATATATTTAAAATTCCATTTGAATTGTGTATTAGGTTGTGCTGCACAGAACCATAGCGCTTACCGTTCCGACTGTTGTGTTGAAACGGCACAGCAATGGCATGGCTGTAAATGCGAAGGTTGTCATTTCGATTCTTACTTAAAAGAATGAATTATTTTAATTTTCTCGGTTTGGTAAGAAGTTCCAATTGCTAATACGCAATGTCTCTAAAGTCTTGCTATAAGTTGAGAACATAGTTAAGACTAGATTTCTCCTGCCTATCCTGCTATATTCGGGATGTGTCATTTACTGTCTCTACTATAACAAACTCTAAATATCACTTATAAATGTATTTTTTGCCCAGGTGCCCGAGAAATAATGAATGGCCCACGTTACCGTATCTGGAGCGAAGGTGACAACCATTTCCTCACAGTAATGGACGTGTTTGGTGAAGACGCTGATGAATATGTGTGCCGCGCTGTCAATACAGCTGGAGTAAAGAGCACAAGAGCTGAGCTCCTTATTATGAGTAAGTACCCTACTTACTTCGTTTAGAGGAAAAGGATAGCTTTGTTCGGCTGTTTTTGGTATGTTATATGTTCATGAATTTGAATGGATATGTGTAGCTGAGATAAATTTACATTTTGGAAAAAAAAGGTTGGTATTGTAATCGTAGGAATAGTGTTTCTCAATAATTTTCTACATACATATATTAACTAAACTCTTGTTTAGTCTATATATGTAATCTTACGTGATTTCCCCAAAAATGAAAAATATTATGTCGAGTTATTATATGACTTTTCATTTATCATAACAATAACCAATAATTAATTAATTAATCGAACCATTGAATTAAGTTAATACGAAATTATATATATAATATTATTGGTATTTCTTAATGTTTATTAAAAATATAACTTTCAAATACTAATCAAATCCTATTTCCACAGCCGCACCAAAACTAAACGTGCCACCTCGGTTCCGAGACACGGCCTACTTCGACAAGGGGGAGAACGTAGTGATCAAAATCCCCTTCACAGGACACCCTGTGCCTAAAATCACGTGGGTGAGAGAGGGCGAGACCATCGAGTCCGGATTACATTATCATGTGGAGAGAAAAGGTGGGTTTTTATCTTATGGCAATTCGTTTATTCAGACGCCAGAAAAAAGGTCTCGTTGAGTTTCTTGCGCCGGTTGAACTCAGTACTGAGGTTTTAGTAAACTGGTGGAAATATTGTTGTTGTTCTAGCAATAAATATATTAGTCCCTATTTGGAATAAAATTATTTGATTTTGATCTAGTAACATAAGATTTTTAATTATCTTGATATGAACAGTGTACATGTATGTATATGTAGATATGCTTATTCAAATTTTTTTTCATTAGTGTGTAATAACGTAATACTAGGCACAACATTAAATATTTTTTGTGCTGTGTTTCCAGAACGTCACGCCATCCTCACAATCCGTGATGCTAGCAAGATTGACTCTGGTCCATACAGGATCACCGCAGAGAACGAACTTGGACAGGACTCCGCTATTATTAACATTGAGATTAGCGGTATGGTGTTATTTTAAATTACTAATATTATATTATTTGGATTTTACATATTTTGTCATTGAAAAATCTATACTGACAAGAAACATTTTTATTATATTTTTATCTAGTTAAACTGTGTATATGTTTCTGTAATTATATGTAATTTATTTGTCCAATCTAACCAAAAATGGCATTCTGATCCACAGACCGGCCTGACCCACCACGCTTCCCTGCTGTGGACAACATTGGTGTAGACTCCCTAGCGTTGTCCTGGAAGGCACCAGTGTGGGATGGCGGTTCAGATATCACCAATTATTTGGTGGAGAAACGAGAACATCCCATGTCGAGCTGGATACGAGTTGGAAACACTCGGTAGGTTATTGTTTTGCTAATGTGAAAATTTGGAAAAAAATGAATTAAAAAATGTGACAGCGCATGACTGTAAATGCGACGGTTTAAAATAATAATATTTCTTGTTAATGGCTTGAAATTGCGTGAAAAAAATGTATGAAAATATAATTCAAACATCTTCATTTCAGATTCACGACAATGGCTGTCACTGGTTTAGCGTCCGGCAAGCAATACGAGTTCCGCGTTTACGCTGAGAACATCTATGGACGATCGGAGCCAAGCGAACCCACTACTCTCGTACAAACAAAGGCTATAATTAAGAAGGAGTTCAAGAAGAAGGAGTATCCTGGTATGGTGTTATTTTTTTTTAGGGTATTAATAGCAGTAGAGCATATGTAAACCTTTATAAATATATTTACAAAAAATCGATGCTTTAGAAGTTTTATATTTTTCTATTTCTTGCTTTTACTTGTTGAAGCAGTCGGTTTTGTTGTAGTAAGTAAAGTGAAGACACAAAATATGTATGATAATTGGCAATGGCGCTTGGATAGTATTTAATTGCCATCGCTGCAAAGCTACATAAACATTTAAAAAGAAAATATTTATAATATTAAAGTAATGTTTTCATTTCTTTGTGTATTATATTTATACTTTATCACTGAATTAATAATTAGTTTTATTATCTAAAACTAACAATTATTGGAATTGAATTAGTTCGGACAATCCACGCTCTGTTTTAAAAATGAATCAAATTGTTATTTCTTATTTAATATGAATTATTACTTCCATTTTCCAGTTGACGAAACCGGTAAACGTATACGTACAAACGCAGACCACGGTCCAGTCAAGGACTACGATAGTTACGTGTTCGATATATACAGCAAATATGTTCCACAGCCAGTCGAGATTCGAACCTGTTCTGTTTACGACAAATATGATATATTGGAAGAGATTGGTAAGTCTATTTTGGTGTTTAGGAATTATTTTTTTTTAGCATAGAAATGTTTTTTTTTCAGTGGATTTAAGTTATAATTTAGAACTGTGGTACATATTTCAATATATAACTTATTGTTATATAATTGTTATTTTACAAAAGTGTTGCTGTGTGGTTTTGTATATGAAATATTCATTTAGTTGAAAACAAAAAGATTATATTGAGGACGAATCTATTAAAGTAGTTAACTCATTTGCAGAATCATTGTCACAACGTAATATTTCATATAGTTATTTTATTACAAGAATAGTGATTTGTTCTTTCCTGGGATATATTTGTTTATAATATTTTCTGGTATATGAAAGAAATAAAGAATAGACGGAATGCAAGATCAGTGTAAATGGTAACATATTAGAAGAACGAGATAGATTCCATACGAGATAGATGCGGAACGGCGTAATGCTGCCGGTAACAGGGTTAACGGTGCCTTAATGATGAAACGTCAGCACAGCTACGCGTTTGACTGTACACAATGTAGTGTTGTTACCGACGCTATACGCCAGCGAAACGTGGGTATTACAGAAGAAGAATGAACGAAAGATGAATGCTGTGGAGATGCGATCTCTTCATAGGATATCTGGAGTCAGGTTAGCTGATCGGCAATTAAGAGATACACAGAATGGCAGGTACTAGCGAGGATGTCACGGTAAAAATGAAGAAGAACGTGTTCAGCTGGTTTGGCCACCTTGAATAAATGAGTGATGAAAGAATGGCAAAGATTTATGACGGAAAGTGAGCGGTAAGAGATGTAGAGGAAGTCCTCGGTTGACCTTCAAAAATACAGTATTATATATACCGGAGGAAGGCCACGTTAAAAGCATGAGAACCCCCCCCAGGCATGTATGAAGAGGTTGATGACAATGGATGAGGCGAAAGAGGTATGCAGAGACCGTAGCATTTATATAGCATAGTAGCATTTAGTTCCGTTCTCTGTCTATTCCGCTGGCGATACAGCGTGAAGATAGATTAGATTATTATTTATAATATAGCATTGGTACACATTGTCAACTAAGTAGTAATCACTTAAATACTTACTTTTAATATTAAATAATATATCAGTCTAACATAACTACTGTGAGTGGTACATTAGACTATTAATACAAAGTAATATATTTTTCTTTAATTATTATAATAAAACGTATTTATATAATATACTAATAGATATTTACGTTTATAAAATAAATTAAAATGTCTCCCATATATAGTTCAAATAAGATTTAATTTTTTTTATTACTACTGCATTTTATATATAAAAAAATTACATATGACTTTAATATTCATGCCTCTTTTACTTCTTTGAAGTAAAATGAATGGAAACAAGGTAAGCAAACAAATTTATAGTTTTTTAGGCAAATTAAAAAAAAATAGAAAATAATTAAGAAAAATAATTGGTCAAAAATATATATAAAAATTAAATAAACGCATATTTAAATGAAATACAAGTAAATTTATTACAAGCATGATATATAAAGCGTAGAAACTAAAATTAACTCACGAAGTTGCTTGGGATATTAGATGTTAACAGTAACTAACACAGTAGAACGATTTTGAACTTTAAGTTAAAGGCAATTCAGTTCATATTGCTATAAACTATAAAGAATGTTGTATATTTATTTATTTATTTTTTCTAATGTTTAATGATGTTACGACGTTGTATTCAATTAAATTTACAAACTTTCAAATAAGTTTGAATTAAAGAATTTATTAATAAAATGAAATAGCTGAATTGATCAATAAAATTTAATTCTAAGCCCTCTATAGTAAATATGAACTGAATATATAAGAAAAATGTGGAATTTCGCAGGTGACTTCGTGAGAGCTTCCAAACGGAAACCCCGTGGAGGTCTGTGTGTGAATAGATCGATGTAGTGCATCTCTTTCTATCTGCATCTCTCTCTCACACGCATACTATTTATATATAATTTTTAAATTATTATTATAATATACGTTTATTTATTTTTATAATGGTATCACTCGCTTAGCGTTCGGACACAGATAACATATATAACAGATTTTTAATAGTAGTCGGAAACATGGTTTTGAAATTATATAATTGATTAAAGTTATAAATAAAGATTAATAATTAATGTTCCTATATATATATATATATATATATATATATATATATATATATATATATATATATATATATATATATATATATATATATATATATATATATATAGGCAAATAATCGTTAATTTAATATGTATTATTATATAAATATTATTATTGCTTACTTATAGTTTTTACCAAAAGTATTTTTAATGCACGGTGTGCGCTTTTCATATTTATTGTAATACTATAGAATATTTATTGTTTTCAATACCTATGCAAATATATATGAAACTAAAAACAGTGTTCAAAAAACGCTAATAGGCCGTAGAAAATGATTTCTTATACATATATTTATTACCATCAATACGCAGCGCAATAACAAAATAACTTAGACCTTCAAAATTATTAAAAAAATAGTCAATTAAAATAACCCAATAAAACTTGGCTAAACCACGTGCATAAGGTATATATAAATGTTGTAGGTACAGGTGCGTTTGGTGTAGTACATCGTTGTAGGGAACGCGCCACGGGCAATTACTTTGCGGCCAAGTTCATACCCGTCACGGGGGCAATGGAGAAGGAATTAATAAAGAAAGAAATTGATATAATGAATCAATTACACCATCGTAAGTTGATTAATCTACACGATGCCTTCGAGGATGATGACGAAATGGTCCTTATATTTGAATTGTAAGTAATTTTGATCTGTGGTTATATTGTTTTGAGTTATAGGTTTTATATATTTTTTTTTAATATTTAAATAAATGTGAGTTTCCTTTCCTACTTAGAAATTTACAAATATATGTATGTAACATTATACATAACATATTGATGTTGCCTAACATTCCTCTAACTTAGATTCCAATTTAATGAATGACTTACTTAGTCAATTAACACTTATTTTACAAACAAAAGTCATATTAAATAACGCTTCTTTTTCAGCTTATCGGGCGGTGAACTATTCGAGCGTATAACAGAGCCTGGCTACAACATGAGTGAGGCGGAAGCGGCCCACTATATGAGACAAGTGTGCGAAGGAGTCAAACATATGCACGAACAGAATATTATACACTTGGATTTGAAGCCCGAAAACGTTATGTGCACTACTAGAACTGGTACTGATGTTAAGGTCAGTTACTTTTTTTGTTTTAAATTTTTGATTTTTGGCTGATATGTTTGATAGAGATAGTTTAGTATGGAGTGTTATCTACTACACTCTATTATCTCGTTTTAGTTCATTATAAAAACACATTTTTGTGTGTTAAGTTTTAGAGACAGGGGGAATATAAAACAATATATAAATAAATGCTCTGTCCAGGTATATAATCTACAACTATAATACTATAGTTAGTAGTAGTTGGAGATTGAGCTTCTTTATTTTTAAAAGTAGGTAAACCCTAATATCACAAAAAAAAAAAAAAAACTGTCCTTCAATTCACTTAAAAGTACAATAATTGCCTAACAAATTTCCATCAAAATAAAAAAAAAACATACTTAATCAATACACTCTGTCCACAGATAATAGACTTCGGTCTTGCCACAAAATTAGATCCAAATGAAGTGGTGAAGATTTCAACGGGAACAGCGGAATTCGCTGCTCCAGAAATAGTCGAGAGGGAACCCGTTGGTTTTTACACTGATATGTGGGCTGTCGGTGTCTTGGCTTATGTACTGTGAGTGTTAACTATTTTTTTAGTAATATAATGTATTATGGTGGTGAGAAGAGGATAACTAATAAAGGGTCATACATAAATTTTGTCACACATTTACGGGGAAGGGGTTGATAAAGTGTGACATTGTGTGACCAGAGGGAGGAGGGGAATTTTGGTACTGCTGCAGTAACAAGGCTTTATTTTTAAAGTTTTTTTAAATTTCAAAAGTATTAGTGCAAACGTTCAGTTTAACTTCAATCATCTAGTCATTAGGGGTTATTATGAAAAACTTAAAGATGTTTCATATCGGAATGACCCTTCCATCAATCTACATCGATTGCTCAATATCGCATTTTCACAAAAATTTATAAAGAAATAAAAAAGGATTTTGAGCCTACTACCAACGCTTTTTAAATTACCAAATAGTAATATCCCAACTACAATATAGTGTCAATATTTTTTTTATAATAACGCATAAGTATATATATTTTTATTACCTTATAATATTTAAACAAAAATAATTTATCCATCAGGCTATCCGGTCTGTCGCCGTTCGCTGGTAACAACGACATAGAGACACTGAAGAATGTTAAAGCATGTGACTGGGAGTTCGACGAGGAAGCCTTCCAGCACGTGTCTGATGATGCAAAGGACTTCATTAGACGACTATTGGTTAAGAATAAGGAGTTAGTATTTGTTTTTTTTTATTTGAAATAGTACGAGTCACTGTTAAAGCTATATTTAGAGGAGATAATTAATTTAAATTGCCCGCCACTCAAAACATATTGTGTCGAAAATATTTCCGTGCATAGACAACGGAGTATCTTAACACTCTGTCCACCTAATCTTTTTTAATCTGGTTACTTACTTCATTCTTTTTTATTTTTATTATTTGTCATTTCTATTGAACATTATACCTGTTTTATTATTCTAGGAAGCGTTTAACCGCGCACGAGTGTCTCGCCCATCGTTGGTTAGCGGGCGACTCCAGCTCACGCACAACTACCATACAGGCTAGCAGATACCAACGTATGAGGGACAGGCTCAGAGAGAGATACGAGGTTTGTTATACTTTGTATAGTTCAGAATAGACTAAATCTTAACACTACATGAAGATATTTTGAGAATATTTTGGTTATCGATGTATGCTTCTTTTAGAAACCACATTATATTTTAAACATAGCTGGGTTTGAACCCGCGCCTCTTCTTTACTGTCTAAGCGCTCTGTTGATTAAGCAATTTGTTTTTATCATGCTACATCGAATATACAATTTGCAACGAGTATATAATCGAATTGTCACGACGATTTTTACAAGAAACGTATTATAATATTATATTATAAGTTTATATATTATATATATCATAAGTTTTCTTAAAAGTATTGACCTTTGTCTTGGTACCAGCGCAGCCATCTTTGGCCAACTTCAGGGCGGACACGACTCGTCGATCATACTGTAACTAAGATGTTCATTTAATGTATGTGTTGTCACCACAGAACTGGTCGTCGTTCGTGTTGCCTATCGGCCGCCTCAGCGAGTACAGTTCTCTGCGCAAGTTGCTTGTCGAGAAATGGAAGATTTACGACGGACAATTCGGTAAGCTTAATTTTTTTTAGCTTTATGATTATTTTTAGCTTTATTCCACACATAGTAGGATAAACAAATAGAAGGTACCTGGGAACAAAGTTCCCCACCGAGTTTTGCCTCGTTACCAGAGCAATGAATAAATAATATTAAATATTTTAATTCTTTGAGTGGAAATCGAACCCACAAACCGTTCCCTTTACAGTTACACTCTTGTGCCCCTGCGCCACGAGTGGCCTCATTTTTTTTGTGATGTGCTTGTGTAAAATAATATTTTATATAACGTATATAATATTAGTAATATTAATAAATTAATTAGAACTAGTAAAAAATGAATAAAGGAAACGCGAATGTTATGTTTGTTTTATCTTTTCTACTATGACTTTAACAAACGAATAGAAACCATCAATAGAATATACCGTTCTCATCTTTTCTTTCTTACCAATATGCGAAATAACCAAATAACCTTTTATTTTTTATTTAAATAAATTCGCCCATTTTATTTAAATAAATTCGCCTCCCTAATGAAAATTTTAACGATCCAATAAAATTGTTATTTTGTTATTAAATTGTTGTCGCTATTCAATTATAATTTTACCATTCCAGATCGTCGTCAAGCAGCACCGCGTTTCGTAATTAAACCACAATCGGCGTTCTGTTACGAAGGACAGTCCGTGAAGCTATACTGCCGCATCATCGCCGTGGCGGCGCCTACTGTCACGTGGTCGCATAATAACAGAGAACTGCGACAATCCGTCAAATACATGAAGAGGTTAGTAGTAGAGAGTAGAGTGTGGTCACTAGCATTTTGGATGGAAGCTATCTAAATAATAGAACAGTCGGAGGAGACGTGGCTGCCATAACTTTTGCGTATTGTTTAATCGGAAATAAAATAAAATAAAACCAACACAGCCATCTACATTTAACTTAATGGCGATCATGACTCGCCAATCGTACTGCAACTTGTTTGTCTGGGAATAGTGTATATATTTCAAATGCATAATATTCTCATTTTTAGTGCTTGTGATATTAAAAAATATTATAATCTGTTCTACTAATTTGCTTCTCTATCAAATAGGTACGCGGCCGACGACTACTACTTTATTATCAATCGCGCTCGTCTGGAGGACCGCGGGGAGTACATCATACGTGCGGAGAACCACTACGGCTTCAGGGAGGAGGTCGTTTTCCTTAATGTGCAACGTAAGTTATATGAAATCTTCTAATTTTATTTATTTCACGCTGTATCCCGCATATTGCAAGATAGGCACACGGAATAGTGCTATGGTTTTAGGATACTCTATTTCCCACGTGCCACCGCAATTTTCGTGACGCTGTGCGTTATTAGAGCGAAGAAATGAAAATAATTCATTTTCTTGAGTAGGGATCGAACTCACAACTGTTGCTGTGCATATATAGAACTAATATCCACGTTTTTGTAAATTGAAACTCACAAATTGAACTTTTAAAAATTCATGTAGATTATTTTTATCAATAGGTTTTTTTTATTTGCTCTCTGGGTACCTGGAACTATTTATTTGTCACGCCCATCATATAGTTGACTAGGGTAATTGTTGCTTATAATATCAAACAAACTATGTGTTTAAAAGAAATAAATGAACAGATTTTTTATATAATAATTTTGATATATATTTATAAGGTTATTTTTATTACTTAGTAATGCAAAAAAAGGGTAAACTAAGAATTATAGATGTTGATTATACAGATAGATTATGATCCGAAATAATAAATCTACTTGCAAATTAGTAGCTAGTAATAAAATTAATAACAATATATAAAAATAAGTCAAAATAATAAATCTCTAATTAGTGTTTTCGAACACTATAAATTAAATTAGATTTATTTTAAACATAATTTATCTTGCCATTTAAAATGTCAACGAATAAATATGTCACTTCAGAAGATTGATATTCATATATCTAGCTGACTTATATTGATTTTGGTTTTTCTTTCTATGATATAAAATATTATGTAATGTTGACAGAGATTATTGAAGACAGTCAATTTGAATGTGCTGTGTTACATTCATATCAAAATTTAAAGTGCGGCGTTTTGCCACTCTACGCGCAGTGTCTTCGTATTCAGGCAGAAACCGAAAAGCATAGTGTCTGAACACTATGTTCTCTGCTTACTCTGCTATATACGGTATAAAAGCGTAAAGCTGGCACAACTTATATAACATTACGGAACTATTGCAATCGGTTACTTTATAGTGTTATGTAAAATCTGTGGATATGAAACTTTTTCGTTACTGAGTGACAAACTGACAATGCACAAACGAAACTAGTGGATTAAGGCGAAGTTTACTCGCTCAGTCTGGCGTCAGTATAGTGCATGATGGTTGTCAAATTTATATGAAACTGACCGCAGACTGTTGATCCAAATATTTTATTCAAATATATATATAAAGATGATTATTCAAATATTTTAGTGGTTTGTCAGTCTGTACAGAACGACGACGAACGAACCAGAGTGAACCTGTATTTAATAGCTGTCGGTCTGATATCAGTGACCGCGTAGACAGTAATGGAGTAGCTCGCCAGCCTCGGAGAAAGATTTTTTTCTTATTTTACAAGTTTTACCTCTTCTGTGGATTCGAATCACTAATATGTAAATAAACATAATAGAAAGGTGCTGCAAAAATATTTTGTCATTTTGAAGAAAATAGAATTCCGACCTGATATAGAAGACATTAACAAGAAAATTTATACACTAAGTACTAATTATTTCTCTTCTTAAAATGCTGACGTATGCGTGTTCGCGAAGAATTTTTTGGTTGGACTGATTGTCAGTCTATACGTGATCAACGTCATAGATTGAACTGACGCCAAAATGAGCGTCTAACCTCCGTCTTAGAATGTTGATATTTGGCATGTAGGTAGGTAAGGGAGTATAGGAGAGCTTTAACAGAAGATTATTATGAAATCGAAAAAAAATATATATATTTATGTTACGTTTTAAGGTCCATGCAAATTACGCTAAGGACTAGTTTCATATGTAATCTGTAATTTCACAGTCGGGCTTTGCACTATTAATAGATAAATTTTTAATACTAAATTCATGTTATATCACTGTCGAATCAGAGGTTTGGGCCACATTTTTTTATTTAGATTTGTATTATAATACCGGTGTAGACGTTTACATAAAAACTAGTCACGTTTCTAGATTAAGTTAGATTTCGAGCTGTTTGTTTTTTTTTGTATAGATTATAGATCTAACGATAATATGTTCAATAATAGCGGGTTTGTATTATTTTTTATTATATATCGTGTATACAGATATAAAGATTTCTTAAAATGTCGAAAATAATTAAAATATAAAAGAAATCCCTGTAAATGATTTATATTCAATAGTAAACTATATCCTTATACATACCCACTGCAAAAGTAATTAATCTTAATTTATATATGTACTCGAAACATAATCACGTCACGGTCACGTTTATTTTTGGACGCTGTTTAGTGTTTAGATTGTTCGTTCGACCAAATCATGTTCTAGGTAATGAGAGATTTACTATATCACATTTAGATTGTAATACTTTTTTAGCTTCACTCTGTTAATCGTTTCTCGTTTTTCACCGAATTCAGGAGGCATTGCGTGTTGAGTTACAGAACTCAACGCCGCGCTTTTGGCCTCGACACCAGACAATTAAATGAAACTATATTACTTTTCCTCGAGTGGTAATAGAACCTCGCTCAGTCGTTTTTACAGTCGCATGCCCCTGCGCTACGAATGTAAATAAATTGTGAATAGTATGTAGCAGGCGTACATACTATTTTAACAGACATTAAAGTTTTTTTTTATTTAAAATCAGTGCAGTACAAACAGAGATTAAATTAATTTATTCACATATTACAGATTTAGGAATTTTACATAGTAAAATTTAATTTAATTTTTAAAAGTGTTTAAAAAGATCCGCCAGTTGAGCTATTCATTCATAGAATATACAAATAAATTATTCAATTCGATAACTTTTATTTTAAACATCACAAAATGAACTTCCACAAAACTACCAATTACTAAACACAAAATACCAATTATTCTCATAAAATGTTACTATTCGACCACAACAAATGAAAAGTAAACACAATTTGAATTCCACAGCGGTACCTAAGGTGCAACGCACGCACGTGTCGGAGGCGCCACGTCGCCGCGAGGCGCTGCCCTACACGTTCTGGCAGGAGACCAGCGAGACCGCGCCCTCCTTCACCTTCCAGCTGCGGCCGCGCGTCATGCAGGCGCGCGACACTTGTAAACTCTTGTGTTGTCTCAGTGGAAAGCCCACGCCCACTGTGAAATGGTTAGTATGTTGTTTTGATTTATCTTCACTTCGGACATTATAGACAATAAAATATAGCAAATTATTATATATTCTCTATGTCCTAGTCCCTTTCGGAGACGTGGGTCAAAATATATATTTTTTTATATTCTTGTAATGTAGTTTCCTATTCCTGCAGATTTAAAAAGATTCAACATTCTAATATGGAAAAATTAATTGTTATTGTTTTGTTAATGTAATTAAATAAATCAATAATGTATATTTTAGTTAACAAAGTGAATTTAAGAAGTCCATCAAAAGTTACTATTTTTTATAATTATAATTTGTTTAAATTAATTTTTATTAGGAGTCGAGCAAACATACATTTTGATTTAGATTCAATTTGGTCAAAATATTACTACTTACGTACAAAAGTATTTATGTATATATTTATTTTTATGTCTTATAACTATAATATTCTTAAACCTTCAGGTACAAAGATAAACGCGAGCTATCCAAATACGACTACGCCATGACACATTCCGATGGTGTTGTCACAATGGAGATTATTGACTGCCGTCCCGAAGATTCTGGAAAATATACATGTATAGCGACCAACGTACACGGCACTGATGAGACATCATGTGTTGTAATTGTTGAAGGTAGGAGGTTCATATTTTTTATTATAATGATTTATATAGAGTTGTCTTTAACTTATTTATAAAAACAAATACTTTTGACCTTTTTATTCTATTTGGGTAAAATAAAAAACGGTCCTAAATCTTTTTATCTAATTTTACATAATTATATTCTATATTCAAGGTGAAGTAGTAAGTGAGGAACAAGCTACCCTAGCACACAACCTCCTTTACTCTGGTGAAAGAAGATACATAGAAAAACCTTTGAAACCTGCGCCGGCGCCTATAATTACCAAGACTAAAGTACGTATTTTATCATTTTCTCGCGTTCTTCGTTAAATAATTTGATTTTAAGTATTTTTCTCCACATTCTGCCATATATATACATATTTGTTAAGAAGAACTCAATTTTGTAATTTAGCTACGTTATTGGTTGCTTACTGAGAAGAAGTGGAATTCGTTAACATTGCATATATAGTCTTGGCCCCGAATTATTTTTTATTTATTAATTAAATAATATATATACATTGACAAAGATTTATGGAATTTGATATATACAAAAAAACACTAGCAACTCTAAATAAAAATACTCTTAAAAACAAACTATAAATATACTTAACTATAAATATATTTACCTCAGGTTACAATTGACCCACCATCAAAATCTTCACTGGCCAGACCAAAATACTCGCCACAGAGCTCAGTGGAACCTAACAAGAAGAAATATGGCGCTAAGTTAGATTCTGACGCGTCTTCCAGATCACGTAGTGCTACTAAGGAGTTAGTTTGTGAGTATACATTGAAATTTTATGTGGATAATATTAAAATTACAGAAAATATTCTTATATATCATGTAATATAGATTATAGGAAATATTTTTTAAATATATTAGAACTTTTACTGACCATTTGTTGGTGTTTTTATATATAACTAGAAATTCAAAATTGTTGTAAAATTTATTCTATAGTATATAAAACTAGAAAACCTTGCACATTTTAAACTAAATATTCATTTCGTAATACGGGCACTGATTGGGGACTGGGCGTTTCAAAATATTGGAATATAAATCCCCATTCCCATAATATAATGTAATTAGGGTAATTAACTACAAAGCTGAATAAGCAGTTACATATAACAGCTTGCTAAACTTATAATGAAAACAAATTAGTTTAATTACATTTAATTTGACTTGAACATTTAAAATAGTCGTTCACAAAATATCATTCGAGTTGCTTGTAACTATTTTTAGGAAATATCTTCAAATTAAATTTAAAAAGCTAAGTCCACTTTTAAAATGAAATAATATATTATAAAATGTTTACATATCAATACGTGGAATATTAGTTCTCTAACCGGACGATGCAGGGAACTCGCAAATGTACTCATCTGAGACGTCGGATCCAGTGTGCTTTCCTCCAGGAAACTCGCTGGAAGGGGGCAATAAGTCCCGTAACATTGGACAGGATTACCGGCTTATATACACTGAGTCACCTTCGGGTAGAAATAGTGTGGCGGTAGTGCTTTCTGAAGAGCTCCTCTCAGAATGGGCTCCTTGAAGTTGACCGGCGCTACCGAAGTAATCTTAATTGGGGGACTTGAACGGTCACGTCGGTAAGGCTGCTGAGCCGTATGAATATGTTCACGGAAGTTTTGGGCACGGTCTTCACAATACAGAGGGAGAAAATATTCTGAGAACCTGTATTGCGTCTGATCTGGCAGTCGTGAATTCGTTCTTCCAAAAGAATCCTCAGCACCTTATCACGTATAAGAGCGGGGCCCACTCAACTCAAATAGACAACTTATTCACCAGACGGTGTCATATAGGCAGGGTAACTAACTGAAAGGTCATTCCAGGCGAAAGCCTAACGACCCAACATTGTCTTCTTGTCATGGACTTTAACGTCACTCCGAAAAAGAAATTAGCCGAGAAACGTAGGCCTCGGATCAAGTGATGGTTGCTGAATGGACCGATGCAGACCGACTTCTGGCAGAGGTGAAAAGTCATAATCTTTCGAATAACACCAGGATGCTTGGGATCGAGCTCAGTCGGCAATCATTGCGGCGGACAGGCGAGTTCTTGGTCTTTTTAGGGGAGGACGTGTCATCGACAGGGAGACATGGTGGTGGAATGACAAGATGCAGGAGGTAACTCGAGAAAAGATGGATGCCTTTAAGAAGTGGCAGCAATCCAACTCTCCTGAAAACAGACTAGAATACATAGTAGATAAACGTGCCAGTAAAAGAGCTGTAGCCAGAGCCCGCAGTGAGAGTTTGTCACCATTGTATGATATGTATGGCAAAAGTTCATTTTAAAAACTGGCACGTTCCCGGGATAAAGCGACGCAAAAGGTCTTTGCATCAAAGATTTCCAGGGCACGCTGCTCTGTAGTCATGACTCTGTGAAGGAGAGGTGGAGAAGTTACTTTCAGGAGTTGCTAAATACTCAGCACCCATGCAGTTTTCATCACGACTCGCCGCCTAACCTCGGACTTATTGCCCCAATAACCCTTGACGAAACTCGTAATTCCTGACGTGTGACCTCGAAGCATGAAGAACGGAAAAGCGGTGGGACCTGATGACATTCCGATCGAAGCGTGGAAATCGTGGGGCTCTCATGCTCATGCTTACTGTCATTTTACACTGGAAAGATGCCACACCAGTGGCGGCTCAGCTTCATTAGCCCTATTTATAAGGGAAGGGGCAGTATTCAAGATTGTGGTAGTTATAGGGACATTAAGCTTATGAGTCATACCATGAAGCTCTTTGAGCGCATGATCGACCTCAGGCTCCGCCGCGAGTGTACTGAGTCTCAATATGGATTTCAGCCAGGATCGGGCACTATGGACGCCGTTTTCACCCTCAGAACATTGATAGATTCATACTGGAATAAAGGAGAGCTCTGCTTGTGACCTTTTTAGATCTGCAGAAGGCCTTTGACTGTGTGCCTCGTCAGTGCATCTGGTGGACATTGCGATCCAAAGGGATCCCTGAGGTCTATATTGAGATTATCAAAGACATGTATCACAATTCCAGCTTCAACGATTGGTTAGGACTTCTGTTGGCGACACTAAACCCTTCCAGATTACAGTAAGGGTTCACCAGGGCTCGGCTCTTAGTCCGTTCTTATTCAATGTGGTGCTCGATACTGTCTTGGCTCACATCCAAACCAGCCTCCATGGCTAATGTATGCCGATGATATAACACTCATTGACGAGAACCGACTGATGCTGGGGCGTAAAGTGAGCCTGTGGAAGGGTACGCTTGAGAACGGCGGTAATAAACTAAATTTGTCGAAGACCGAGTAAATGGCCTGCGGGAGCCTGGACTCGAGCACTATCATTATAGGTCCTGAACCAGCCGTTAATCCCATCTTTAGATTGGATAGATGTATGGAACAATTGAAGATTGACGTAGGAGATAGATTATTAATATTGGGCGTAAGTCGGAAAAGTTCAGGTATCTTGGATCCGTCATGCACGAGTCTGGAGGCATCGGTTACGACGTCTATAGCCGCTGCTTCTGCCAAATGGCAGGAGGTCACTGGTGTGGTCTACGATCGCAGGATACAGCCCAAACTCAAGGGTCTGATATACAAGAGCATCATCCGACCGGTTCTTTTATACGGCAGCGAATGGCCAGCACTATCTAGGCACATTCAGGAGCTTCACGTCACGGAAATGAAGATGGGCGGTGTAACGCGGTCTGACCGCATACGCAACACATTCATTCGTAGTAGGAGGTAGTCTTGGAGTCCGTGACGTAGTGGATAAGCTCCAAGAGCGTCGTCTGAGATAGTTTGGTCACGTTACGTGCCGGCCTAAGAACTATGTCGGATGCAAGTGCCTTGCTATGCCAGTCCCTGGAGTGATACCTCTCGGACGCCCAGGGAAGCGCTGGTTGGATGTCATGATGCAAGACATGAAAGCCAATAGTCTAACCACCGAGGGCGCTAAAGATCGTAGAGTAGGTTGAGCAGGAAGGCAGACCCTGGCAATAGCCAGGATTAATGCTAGTAAGAAGAAGAAGGAGTTTACATATCAACACGTTATTATTATTAGTTTCATATAATTCTATTCCGCTATTCTGTTCTTATAACGTCCAACGTGTCGGTCTAAAGAGGTCTCTTCTCCCGATATAGTCCACTATCTTAAACAAAATGTGTATTTTATTAGCTCCTATGTACTTAGCACCATAAAGAATACGTTACATAAGCAATTGCCCCGCCAGTGCCAGCGTCGGACTCGTCGATGTGCGCGCCGTCGTTCGCGCGCGCGCTGCCGGACACGCTGGCGGCGCGGGACGGCGCGCCGCTGCTGCTGTCGTGCGCCGTGCGCGGCGACCCCGACCCGCGCGTGCAGTGGCACAAGGACGGGAAGCCGCTGCACTCCTCCGAGGTGAGCCCACCCTCTCTAGCCACCGCCTGTGTGTATGTGAAGTATGGGGTAAAAGTGTACAAGGATGGACGCAAACCATCTCTCTACGTTCGTTCCAAGAAAATAATTTAAAACTTATATCAAACTTCACACTTTCCTCCTCCTAGCTTACCCCCTCCTGCCTCCTGTCCCATCAAAATCAATAGTAACTTACTAGGCAAGCGGACACCACTGTAAATCGCATCAACGCTCATCAGGCTTGATACCGTCAAACGCAAGCCTATTCCAATATTTAAAAAAAATCGTGTCATTCATTATATTTACTCTATCTCTTTATTAAAATCTTTCAATATAACAATAACATACATTTAAATAATATTTCCATTATATTTAGGTTGTGGATCTAAAATATAAGAACGGTGTAGCGTCACTGGCCATCAATGAAGTGTTCCCAGAAGATGAAGGAGTATATTCCCTTAAAGCTATCAACAGTCAAGGAGAAGTCGAGACCAAATGCAATGTTACTGTTCGAGGTACTATATAAATATTTTTAATAGATTTATACTTGATTTAATAGAAAAGTCATGAAAAAAATATTAAATAATAATGACTTATTTCACTTTTGATTACTTGAGCATACCAACTTGATAATTTTCAAATGTAGTGTGCTAATTGATGTATGGAGTTGCTACCCACATACATAAATTATATTATTTTTATTTATAAGTATTAACTTATACATAAAAATAATAATAATATTTAAAAGTGTTTATAATAGTCTAATAAAATAGATAATATTTTTATTATTGATTTATGATTATTTGATGTAGTAATGGATTATTTGGTCTACAGCGGAAGGCACGGCCTCAGTGTCTCTAAAGAGTGACAAACCGCCAAGGATTGTAGATCACGCCAAATCACAAATTGTAGCCGATGGAGATCCTGTTACGTTGTCTTGCAGGTTTGTTTTTGTTTCGTTGTTTAGTTACTTATTTTTGGTACGTAAAGAGTGTAGTGTTATGTCACTGTGTCTGTACTGCTCTCTTAGTGTCAAACAGTGAACAATGTCTAATACAAATTTTAATCGATTCTTACACTAAATTCGTAGATTTCAGATAAAAGCTTCAATTAGCAAATATTTAGCATTAGAGTATTTGCAAAGTATGAGCAAATTATTCTTAATATGAAATTGAAAAAATCAATATTTCAATTTTAACATTTTATTAGTACAATAAAGTATTATCACATTATGTAACCATTGATAACGTCTCTTAATAAACATGCTTCTCAATACAAACTATAGATGGCGTTGATTGTTTTTAAATCGCGCTTGCGTTACGTTCTAATCGAAAATATAAATTAAGACTTACATATATATTCTTTTTTTTATCTTCACGCTTTTTCCGTGGATTTTTGAGTGCAGCTATTTACTTAACGTAAGATAGCTGTATTATTTATTGAAATAATTTATATTATTAAATATTAATTATTATTTTAAATTATTATAGTATAGATTGATTGTATTTTATTTAATAATTCAATTATATATATTATCAGTGCTGACTGATAGACATTGAGATTTGAGAAAAAGCATCGATTCGATATATTTTTTGATGTAAATAAATATAAATAACAAATACAAATAATTATATAATAATGCATTGCATACTTGCATAGTACCAGTGATGGACATTGAAAAATGCATCGATATAACTTTTGACGTATGATTCGTTACGTCGGTGTTTTTCATTCATCGATTGTTTTTTTCTATAAATTGAATCTATATGTGGCAAAGATACAAAAAAACTGATTTCTATTAAAATGAAAGTGGCTATAATTAATTTGATCGTGTGTGAGCTATCGCGCTTAGTACCATAATATTGTTAAACAGTATTTTGTTTTACTTAGCACTTAAGCAATACTCCACACAACTTGCCAAATACATTTTAACGACAAATATATGAATTATAAAAAAAAAAATCGTAACCTCGTAATTACTTTATCATATCATTATTTAGATTTTATCATTATCATATCATTATAGAGATTAGAGGCCGGTCGTGGCGCAGCGGCACGAGGTGTGACTGCAAAACCGACTGGTTGTGGGTTCGATCCCCACTCGAGGAGATGAAATATTTATTTAAATTTATATTTCCATTTCTTCGCTCTGGTATCGAGGTTAAGCGCGGCGTTGAGTTCTGCCACTCAACACGCAATGCCTCCAGAATTCGGCAGAAAGTGGGGAACGGAGTGTCTTAACACTAGGTTCCCTCTGCCTGCCCTGCTGTGTGCGGGATACAGCGTGAAGCTGATATCATTATTTAAAAAAAATTATGCAATACGTTCTACACGAGGCTAGAGCATTTTTTTATTTTGTTTATTTTGCTATATTATACCTATACAATTTTATGATATTTGAGTAAGCTCGATTTGTCGAATTTGAGTAGTGCCATGGGTTCATCTTTCTAAATATCGTTTTAATCATAGATAATATATCTAATATTGAGGCCAGTGTCGCAGGGGCACAAAGTGTGACTGTAAAACCGACTGGTTGTGGGTTCGATCCCCACTCGAGGAGATGAAATATTTACTTAAAATTATATTTTCATTTCTTCGCTCTGGTGCCTCCAGAATTCGGCAGAAAGGGGGGAACGGAGTGTCTTAACAATAGTTTCCCTCTACCTACCCTGCGGGATACAGCGTGAAGTTGATTGAAATATATTTTATTATAGATAAACATGGTACGGAAGTCGGAACCCGTCGTGCGCGACTTCGATTCGCTCTCTACAGAACAAACTCATCTTTATTATATGAATATAGATATTATTTTAGTAATAATTAAGTTTAATATTTTTAAATTTTACTTTCGTTTAACAGGATCGCGGGCGCCGAACGTTTCGACGTAGTCTGGTTACACAACAACAAGGAAATCAAACCGTCGAAGGACTTCCAGTACTCGAGCGAAGCTAACATACACAAACTACAGATAGCTGAGATATTCCCTGAAGATGCTGGTATGTAAAATGTCTTTTGTTGTTATTTTCATAAAATTTAACTAAAGTGATACTGTACATAGTTTTTATTGAAAATAATATTAAAAGTGTTGTATGTAACTCGACAGTAATCACCACACATTTTTCTTGGCTTTAAAAAAAACTAAAAGTCAAACGTTGTCCTATATACGAACAAATTTAAAAATAAACTAGTTTGGTAATTATGTATGTAAAGATGTTCTTTGCACTTGTTAACCAAATTAACTAAAAAAAGTCTGATAAATTATCTTTGCCTTACTGTTTCTAAGATCTCAGTCCAAGCCAGTGGATTTTTTTAAAATAAAACTTATAACCTTTTATTCTCAGGTGTATATACGTGCGAGGCGTTTAACGACGCGGGCGAGTCATTCTCCTCCTGCTCCCTAGTGGTGTCAGTGTCAGGGGAGACGCCCGTCACTCCGCAGTACAGCGCGTTCCCCAACTCCACTACTCTCGTCGCCGGTGAACCTGCGGTGTTCAGCGCCGAGTTGGACAAGGTAAGATAGGGCCCTGTTTGAAAGAAGTCCGTTACTTTTACGCCGTATATAAGTATAATAATTATATAAACAATACGCAGAGTAGACAATTAACAGAGGGAACCTCAGTTCTTCACTTCCCGTCCGAATTTGAGACGTTTCATGTTGAGTAATATTTCTCAACACAGATTTCTGTCTAATTATCAGATATAGTTTCCTATATCTGAAATACATTCTCCCGATTAGGATTCGAACACACAATCATAAAGATACGATCTTTAGTAGGACGCTAAGAATTGATTCCGTCGAGTGTCGAACCCACAAGCGTCGTGTTTATAAATTAGACGCGTTGCTGCATCTCAACGGCCTGTAAAAACGTTACCTGCCAATAAAAAAATATCTTTGAAAATTATAATGAACCTCACATATTCTAGAGGCTAGTCGTGGCACAGAGGCACAAAGTGTGACTGTAAAATCGACTGGTTGTGGGTTCGATCCCCACTCGAAGAACATTACATTTATATTTTCATTACTTTCTTCGCTCTGGTGTCGAGGCAAAGCGCGACGCAGAGTTCCGCCACTCAACACTCGATGCCTCCAGAACTCGGCAGAAAGTGGGGAACGGAGTGTCTTAACACTAGATTCCCTCTGCCTACCCTGCTGTGTGCGGGATACAGAGTGAAGCTGATTTGATTAAATTTTTTACATATTCTATTACAGCCACCGCTTCAACTCCAATGGCTCAAAGACGGTAAACCCATCGACGAGACATCAAACAGATACAAATTCACAATGGAGGGCACATCCAGATACCGCCTCGAGATCGTCGCCTGCAACCCCGACGACGCCGGACAGTACCAGGCCCGCGCTGTGGGCTCGAAGGGAGACTCGTTAGCAGCCTTCTATTTAAATGTTGTCGATAATTAATGAAACACAACAAAAAATCAGGCTTATTACCTGTTAAAAATAATACCACGACTGACGTAACAAGTATAAAGTATGGAAACCGAAACACTACCTTGCGACACACCATACTTTAAACAAATGATATACGAAGTTAAATAACTGAAAACGATTTTTTTATACGATTCGGAGTTAGTGTAAAGAAGTTTTTTTATATTTACATGAATAATAATTATTATTTATTTAATTTATTAAGTAATTAAGTGTTATACTTTATCGAAAGCTTACGAGAGGTCGCTACAGTACGTTCTCTAGTCACTCGCGCTATTTATCGATTGTTATTTATTTATTTATTTATTCTCTCAATATATATATATTAATATTACATAACATTTGCAGCATCTGGTTAAAAGCTTGGAATTAATGAATGTTGTTTGGATGTCGATTTTTTTTATTCGCCTTTTGTTCGCCTCGCCCGTCCGCCACCACGGGCGTGGAGCGAAAGGTGATTCAAATAAAGCGACGTCTCATGTTACTTTTTTTATATAATTTAACTGTATTATTTAATTGTAAATAATTTAATTTGTATCACGTGACCGCGTAATTTATTATAAATATATATACCTAAAAATTATAAATGAGTTTTATTTTTAACCATTGATTAAATATATTTTCTAAATACTATTTTTTACTGTAAAATGCTTCAAAAGATTTTTTGTATATTTTTCTCGCCTCGAAAATTCGGCGGAAAGTGGGGAACGGAGAGTCTTAACAATAATAAAGCGTGAAACTGACTTCACGATCAAATAAGTGAAAAAAAATTATATACAAAAATATCCAAGATATTAAAAGTTCAATAAATGGACATCACTATTGGGCACAATTTCCAGGTTATATATTTGAGCTTTTTACATTTAAAACAATATTTTTTTGTGGTTTCTTAGTTTTGTCTCTGTATTTGGTGATTTGTACTTTGGGTGGAAAACGGAGAATATAATATCTCGGCGAGGTAGGTCCACTTTGCCTCTTCCTCTATTCCAAATAAAAAAACAAACAAATATATTATAGTAATAATCTTTGTCGACAGATGGCAGTAGTGAGTTCTGATTTTAATTTAACTACATTATAATGCTTATGGTCGTCTTGGCGCAAGGGCACAAGCATGCGCCTGTAAACGCCACGGTTGTAGGTCGATTTCTACTTGGAGGAATAAAAAATTTTATATTTTTATTTCCTCGCTCTGGTAACTAGACAATCGAGGCATTACGTGTTAAGTGGCGGTAGGAATTCAGCAAAAGTAGAGAACGGAAGTATCTGAATAGGAACAAAATGTGTTACCACTAGATTACACGCGTGGGTGGTGGATGGTGCCTAAGTCCGTCTCGTGGGTCATTTGCGTTGTGCATATTTTTTTACAAAAGTTTCCAACACCGGCGAGAATCGTTGGTATTGAGGTGACGATAGTGCCTTGTACTTGTTTCTGGGCTTGTTAGTAAGAACAGAAAGCACCAGTCTTGGCTTTCCAGTCCCTAATTCTGTCAATAGCATTCCCAATATTCCAGGTATTCGAGCACCTGGTGTTATTACTTAACTTCTATTAGATTAGTAGAAAGTAAGCTAAAACAGATCAGAATTATAATGGAAAAGGCCTAATAATTTAATAAATAAAAATATATAAAAGAAACCTAGGTTTGATGAGAAAAAAACATGAAAATATTAAATAAAAACCACTAGTATTCAACAATGAGGACCGCCGCGGGACAGACACAGTGAGCTGTATCGAGTCATCCGCATGGACGTGACTTAGCACTAAGTTATATTCAAACACTTATATTAAAATATGAAATCCTCGAGAACGAGTTTAGGCTTTTATTACTTTTTTTCAAATCGACGCTGAGTAAAGTGACGCGGCGGATTGTGTTTTTTTTAAGTATGTAAAGACGTATGTGGGGTTTCTTGTTTCATCTAGCTTTATAATTATCGTTTAGTATGGAGAGGGGTAAGGGAGGGAGAGAGTAAGGAGTGACTAAAATTATAAAATTGTGTCTCTATTTACAGCTCTGTAAATAGAAATGATTGGATAATCATGCAAAATTAAACTATTTCTTTTCCGATTCTGATATGTATAACTTACTGTAGCTGGAAAAACTCTTTGAAATAGATCTTGTCTTGAATACTGAGATGAGACACTTTCCTGCACATAAAATTTTTATTTGAATTGAACTTTATTCACCTTCTTAATATAAGACGTAAACGATGGTTATGGGTTCGATTCCCAATCGAGGCAATTTAATATGTTTTAAGTATTTTTATTTCTTCGCTCTAGCAACAAGGCGAAGCGCAGCGTTGAGTTCCGCAACTCAATACGCAATGTCTCAAGAATTACTGTTTATTAAAAAATTAAAATCATTTTTTTTTTAATTAAATCAGCTCCACGCTGTGTCCCGCACACAGCAGGGTAGGCAGAGGGAACCTAGTATTAAGACACTCCGTTCCCCACTTTCTGCCGAAATCTGGAGGCATTGCATGTTGAGTGGCAGAACTCAACGCCGCGCTTAACCTCGGCACCAGAGCGAAGAAATGGAAATATAAATTTAAGTAAATATTTCATCTCTTCGAGTACGGATCGAACCCACAACCAGTCGGTTTTACAGTCCCACCTCGTGTCGCTGCGCCACGACTGGCCTCACTGTTTATCGTTTCTAAATTATTAATATTTATTCGGAGTAGGATTTGTTACCCCGATCCAGTTCGACAATGTACGATTCTAGTACTGAATCGACGGTTATGGACATTTTTCACACTGGGGAGAAATATTTATTTTCATTTCTTCGATCTCAACAGACAAACTGCGGCGCAGAATTTCAAAAACCGTCTTAATATAAAGCTCTCACACTTTACCATTTTACAAGGAGAATACAACGTGAAATTAAAAAAAGAACAAAGAACAAAAAAAACCTGCCTACTATGTAAAGTGAAACAAAAAATAAAATTATACAATTATAATACAAAAATTACCGCCCATCATAAATTGTGCAGCGAAACGTACCAAACGAAACGATACTCTCGCGGCGCCGAGTGCCGCAGCGGCAGTCAACGCCGCTCACGCTTACCCACATACCGTATCTCGGACTCAGAATCACGTAACAAATACGAAAACTGGATGATTTTTTAAAAACATATTCGAGTCGAGTTCATTTATAATAAGAGAAACTCAACGGACAGACGAACAAAAAACCCGAAACCCTTTTCGAATTTTGTTCGAAAAAGAACGATCTTGCGATAAATATTGAAATATGGAATGGAGATGTGATACTTTTTGTTCCTTTGCTGGCGTTTTTTTTCAATGTTTTTTTTGTTCGTTTCCATTTCTCGTCGTTAATGGCATATCGGACACGAGTTAATGGCCGCCGCTACCGTTTTATAGACAATTAATTTTAGTGTTACGGTTCAGAGTGGCACCCTGACATAAAGCCAAAATATTTAAATACTTTTTTTAAGTACCTATGTATCCCGTTTATAGAAGGATGAACAGAGGGAACCTAGCACTAGAAATTTCGAGAAATTGCGTAAATTGTAATAATTAATTTCCTCCTTCTCCGCTTCCTTCCTTTCCTTTCTTCTTATACGTATATTTAATATTATTATTTTATTAATATTTGATGTGTAAAGTGTAAGTTGGCTACAATTTGTTTACTACTAAATATTACTATTAATTAAGATTCTGATTGAGGATAAAAATGAACATGACATGTTTTAAGTATTTCGTTAGGGCACAAATTACTTAATCGAAAAACTCTTATATTGAAAATTATTCTATTATAAAATAACTTTGCTTCCACGATCTACTTAAATAGTAACATTGTCTACATAGTTGACCAAAAATCTGTTTGTCTAATTTGCAATAAAATGTAAACGCGGCGGTTATGTGTACAATTCCCCCTCGGGGGAAGAATTATTTTCATTTCTTCGCTCTGGCAAAAAAATAAAGCGCGGCGTTCAGTTTTACAACTGAAAATGCAATGTTTCTAAAAGTGGGCTCTAAAATGCCGGTGTATTGGAAGCGGAGTGTCTGAACACTAGGTTCCACCAGGTCCTGGCTACCAAAATAAACCTTAATAAATTATATAAAAATTTAATCTGAATTAATATTACTTATCGTTTTGTCCATATAAGTCTAGGCACTGTCTAAGAGGACACGGCATGTGGAAGCGGCTGGTCTTCAGCTTTAGCGGAACTAATAGTTAACTGCTCGATTATAATTTATTTGACAGCTATTCTACAACCATATACATTTTATATGAACGTATTTATCTCGTTTACACTAGATGGCGCTTGGTAATTATTTTTTTTTTATTTATACATATACGTAGCTCATCTCGTGTCTGTTTAATTGACGGTACATAACGCTGCGCTTTATCTTATTAGATAGTGGAAATGGAAACATATTAAATACGATCATATCTTTGGGCGGAACCTAAAACTGTCAAATTCAGACCACAGTGTGCATTCGAATAATTCTCGTTTATTTTAAATTTAATATATATCATTTGATGAAACAATTACGTATTTACATGTTTTTAAAATTCTAAAAGACGCAATCTAAGCTTATAAATAGTGAATGTTACATACTTAAAAATAGGAATTACGTCATTATTGCATCAATCATAAATTTATAATGTCTACTTTTTTATTATAAAAAATGGTGCTATATAGTGAGTTAACAAAAATTTATAAGATAATCACAGTTTCATTTACGTAGATCCTTTTTAACAAATTTAGCTTATAATTAAATTTAATATTTTTTAAAATTAATAACTTAGATATTTAAGCTTAATACTATTTTATTTAGTTTATAAGTGAATTTCAACAAAAGCATACTCTACCATATTAATAATAAACATTACTTTTATACTATAAAAGTAATTAATAAACATAATAATGAAGTAATACTACTACTAATTAAATAATAAAGAACTTAAAAAACACCGAAATTCTCAACTAGCATCACACTCGTTCCTCACATCCAAAATCATAACCCAAGGACGCTGACCCCACCATTGTCTCTTCAGAAAGCCTTAAAAACGTAAAAAGTAAGAGGGCGGCAAACGTAAAAAGTAAAAAAAGCACCCCATTCCATCATTGTGATTCTGTCATTGATCATTTTTCAAAGAAACCAAGAAATTCCGCTGTTCAAATTGAATATGGACCGGTATCCATATCACTGTGGTTTAAACGTTGAATTATGAATATATTGTTTTGTTTTTGTTTAATTTTTATATTGTTATTTTGTGTTTGGTTATGATGGTGTCTGTGTGTAGTCATAGACTAAGAGATTTTTCTGAGGGGTTTTAGTGGAAATTTTGTGTGTTTATCGAACCTACACTTGCGATATGTCAGGAATTTCCTAACCCCTATTGTTTCATCATTCTTAATATTTTAGTGCTCCTGGTGTAGTCGAGTAAATATTTCAAACTTTCTTTACCATCTTCTTTTCTTGTGTGATCAAATGGAACTAAAAGTATTGTATGACACATGACACCGTTTGAATACTCGAAGTAACTCTAAATCTCTCTAAAAATACGATAAATCTACTGTTATAACTAGAGGCCAGTCGTAGCGCAGGGGCACAGAGTGTGACTGTAAAACCAACTGGTTGTGGGTTCGATCCCCACTCGAGGAGATAAAATATTTACTTAAATTTATATTTCCATTTTCTTCGCTCTGCTGTCGAGGTTAAGCGCATTGAGTTCTGCCACTCAACACGCAATGCCTCTAGAATTCGGCAGAAACTGGGGAACGGAGTGTCTTAACACTAGGTTCCCTCTGCCTACCCTGCTGTGTGCGGGATACAGCGTGAAGCTGATTTAATTTTGGATTTAAAATATATTAAAAAACTAATCCAGTAGATGTTTATGAATTTATAGAATATAGAACTCTACTACAATAAATATAAGAACCTGTTTCGTATATGCAGCATGATGTTGATATTGTTTTTTTTTCTATATTTAGTTGTAATTATAAAATATTGTTTATTTTTAAGATGTATATGTAATAATAGACATTATAACAGTTGTTTTTATTACGTTCAATATATAATTATACAAATGTAGAAAGTTAATTTAGTATAAACCGAGTACTATCCAATTTTACATCGTAGTGTTTTGCTCCAGACGATTTTTGTATAGAGAAAAATTTAAATATTGTAAAAATAAATTAAAATATAAATCTCAATTTTGTTCTTGTCCAATAACAGTTTGTTAAATGTTTTAATCAATCAAGACAATGTTTTACTTATATTGAGAAGTGAATTTGAGAACACGCTTATTAGATTTACAAAAATACGACTGAACCATTAGAAAAAACTTATAAAAAATATATTTTATTTTAGTTACTATTTATAGTCTACGCTTACATCAACTATACTTTGTCTTATTGAATGATAATAAATGAAAACTTATGAAAATTTGAAAGACGAAAAAGATTAACCTCTAGTAGTAGTAACTTCGAGAGAAGAACTTCTCCATACTTAACTTCATAATATAATAGATAAGCTTTATATCTAACTAGACAAAATAAGCATCAGCCATGAACACCACATGAGAGAGATCCATCCCGGAATGGATCCTGGAATTTTGACTTGTAGAAATACATAGGTTTATATAATAATATTTTAATTATAATTATCTAAATAAAAAAACATGTTATAATGATATCAAGTTAGATGATAATTAATTAAGTTAAAAAAAATCACCTTTACGCTGTATCCCGCCCACAGCAGGGTAGGCAGAGGGTACCTAGTGTCAAGACACTCCGTCTTCCACTTTCTGCCAAATTCTAGAGACATTATGTGCTGAGAGGGAACTCAATAAAGTTTGTTGACAATGATTATTATTATTATCATCTAAATAAAAAAAAAAAGAAAATTAATGTTAGCGTCATTCTGACCTACGTAGGACTAAACCTTGTTGGTTTAATTTCCACTTGGAATAGATTCATATTTGTAATAATAAAGAATATGATTATCAGGTAAATCGTTTAGTTCAGAGTATCTCTGGAAAGTCAAAAATAATGCAAACTACATGAAATATATACAAAAGTGAATCAATATTATTTACTTCATTTGACAAACGTTAATAATAAAAGTTTTCTTATCTACAAAAACTGTTACATCTGTAACTCTAAGTGCAACCGTAGAAAATAAGAGAAGCAAAACTTTAAATATAGCTGCGTGAGTACCAAAGGATGAATATAAAACTATAGAAGAATCTCGAATCAAATCAACATTTTACACAACAGCAGTGGTACTAATTTAAATTCATTTTTAAATTTTAATACAAAATGGTCTTAATAAGTATGCAAGCCGAGGGCGATCGTAGATAAATTAGCACATCTCGATTTTGTTAAAACTACCTATAAATACGGCGGGCAATGACAAAGGGGTACAGACGTACAGACGTACAGACCGAGGCTACAACAATGTTCCCTTATTTATAAGTTAAATATATCGTACATCCGCGCGATCGCGATGCCTTCTACCATACATATGAATTTTATGAATCCAGCACTGGGCGGCTGTGGATGCGGGATGTTTGCTATATATTTTTTTAAAATATCTCTAAGCCTAAGTAAGTCACTGTCAAATGAATAGACTAATATTTACTTTTAATAAGGATGCCATAGATGTGAGTAAGAATGTGGAGGTTTTTGTTTTTAAATTCTAATTTTGTACAATCATATACTTAATTTAGTAGACTCTATAAAGAGCGTCTTATGTCATGCTTTATTCCAAATAACCGACAAAATAAAATATTATAAGACAAAGCTATAATAAATTACAAAAAAGTGATATTTATCAGAATTCAAATAAGATTAATATTTAAAAAATGGTATATTTTTCAAAATGAGTAAATAATAAGCAACATCGCGTCGTCTCCACGGTCGCGGGCGGCGCGGCGGCGGGCCCGCGGCGACGTGCATCGATTTATGCCGATACTCGATAATTAAAAACAATCCGCCATATTGCTTTTTGTCTCCTTTTATTCCCGTTTTTGTGCGTCGCTCATTTGATTGTCTTACTTTTGGCCTTTTTTCGCGACGTTACTTAAAGGATCGTCGTTTTTGCATTACGCGGCTATTCGCTCGTTCGTCTCGCATTGAGACGTTTTAATTTATAATTTTTATCGTTTACGAGGGCCCGCGCCCGCGCAGCTCCACTCCGTCCCGGCTCTTTGTTCCCTCTTACTTGCTCCTCTCTTATACGTGAACATACTTTTATCTGTTCCCTCTGACTGCATGGCAATTATTGAATTTTAAGCCGATGGAAGTTTTAATAGTCGTTTAGGATGTGGTATATTTTTATTCGAATTAATTACTTAGGACATTATGAGTGACACAAGTGTGTATGTAACGCGGCGGTATTAGGACATTATGAGTGACACAAGGGTGTATGTAACGCGGCGGTATTAGGACATTATGAGTGACACAAGGGTGTATGTAACGCGGCGGCGCGGCGCGGTGGATTCGATTCCTATTCGCGGGAATGAAAATCTTAATATCTTCATTTCGTCGCTCTGGCACCAAGGCAAAAGCCCTGCGTAGAGTTCCGCCACTCAACACGCAATGCTTCGAAAAAATCCGCGGAAAGAGGGAAACGGAGTGTCACTACACTCCCTCTCCCTACCCTGCTGTATGCGGGATACAGCGTTAAGCGGAGTGTGATATATTTATTTTTATTAATTACTTATTGTATGTCCTCTTATTGCTTTAATGCCTATTCAATGTAGTCTGAACAAATCGCCATTTTAGTTGTAAAGTACTGTATAATAATTTCTAGTTTTTTTTTTTCAAATGATTTATCATATATAAATAACAAACAAGTAGATAAATAGTAATTTTTTTTCTGCATTTATGAAATTGACATTGACTTTAGATACAAACCTTAATGACCTCATTTGAACTACCGAATAACGAACTTCAATTGTGTTCGTATCGCATTTGAACCAAAAAAAATCAATATTGACTCTCAACAAAGCGAAATTTTGCACTTTTTTTTAATTTTAACACAAAAACTTATGGATAAAAAGTCGTCCAGGTGCGGTAAAAGGGTTAAAATATACAGCCATCTCTTTTTTTCATCTCGTAAATGTGCTGTGTCTCGTTTTTTTTAAGCAAAGGGTTAAAGGGAGGGTTTTTTTGGGTCAAATCTCGTATTTTCTCATTATACCTTTGATTCTTATTCAATAATGATATTGTATTGTATGCCGCTGCTTCTATTGTTAATAGTTCAAAAGATTAAAATTTAGTTCGTTTCAAATTTTGATGTCAGGATATTAGTATTCCTAAATAATAAGAAATTATATGCTAAGCTTAGAGTACATTAGATCTCTATATGTAAGTTCATACAATATCTTAACACTATGTACAATATCTCAATTTTAAAGTCTAGGCTATAGACTCTGTATAGCCGCAATTCTTTGTGAGAGATTAGTACGTCTTGTTATATGCAGGTATAATTTGAGATTGTCCTTGCGCAGTGACAGCGGCGTTTGACCGAACGAAACGGTTGTGGGTTCGATATATGTTTTACACACAAGTCAGGCGGCATTAAGATCCACTATCCAACATCTAATTTCAAAATAGTGAGAAAGTTGATATCGCTACGTAGCTCAATGACGTATATCAGTTCTTAAAATATTTAAATACTAGCGACTAAAATACGGCTTCGCCCGCTTAAATTATTATTATATTATAACCAAATTATATAATTTTTTATCTCTTATTCTGACGTATAATACTGTGAAATTTCAACTAAATCCGTTCAGTAGTTTTTGCGTGAGAGAGGAACAAACATCCATTCTCGCAAACTTTGGCACTTATAATATTAATAGGATAACTAAAAAATAAACAAGGAACCAAAGTTTATTATATATTTATATAATAATTATAATATACCAGTAAAGTCATCAAGTAGGTCCAACCTACGCTAGACACGTCAGTACTAATTACAGAATTAGGAAAGAATAACGGCACTCGTAAACATGATATGTAAAAACCTGCAATTGTCTTCGATTGACTAACCGACGCCCACTGTTGAAGTTTTAAGTATGAATAATAACATAAAAGATTGTAAGTATTTTTTATATTATTAAGTTAAACAAAACCATCCATCCATCGATTACCTGCTCTGGCAAGATGTTGCGCGGCGTTGAGTTGCACTACTCGACACGCAATGTGCGGAAGGACTGATGAAAGCAGAGAACGTAGTGTCTTGACGTAAAGTTTTATTTACTCACTTCTCTGCTACATAGAAATGTGTTTGGATTGTTACATAAAACATTTTTTATAAAATTAAAAAAATTAAATCAGCTTCACGCTGTATCCCGCACACAGCAGGGTAGGCAGAGGGAACTTAGTGTTAAGACACTACGTTTCTCACTTTCTGCCGAATTCTGGAGGCATTGCGTGTTGAGTGGCAGAACTCAACGCCGCGCTTAACCTCGACACCAGAGCGAAGAAATGGAAATATAAATTTAAGTAAATATTTCATCTCCTCGAGTGGGGATCGAACCCACAACCAGTCGGTTTTACAGTCACACCTCTATGTGCACAAATATTAATTTATATATAATGATATATATAGGTTATTTCTTTTACTGGGATTTCTAGGATAAAAGGAGGCGAAAACATACAACAGCTGGGCGGCATTTCTAGTGGTTCTAGTGGTGGGAGTAGAACTCAAGATCATCACGTACACTCAACCTCCTACAAAATACAGACAAAACCATAAAACTCATTTAGTCTATTATTTTAAATAGAAATAATCAAATAAGATCATAATTGTATAATGCCATCATCTTATGAACATCTGTTATTGTCAACACACCTGAGAAGAACACAGTTTTTTTATCTCATTCACACATTACCAATTCGAATATGTGTGAGGGAGACGGAAAGTGTGAATCAGTTCGGGCGAGATGGAAGTGACAAAAAACTCACGCTTCCTGTGTCTTTCGTATCATTTGAAAAAGGAATAATGTTTTCATAGTATGAGTTAATAATATAGATGAATCTACAAGAAATTTATTTAATTAATTTTGTTTAATTAATAAGATTTTTATTTGCGTTATTGTTATTGCGTATGGTGGCACAGTGGGACTAATTTATATTTCCTGCTCTGTTAAGCCAGAATTTAGCGCTGAGTTCTGCCACTCAGCACGCAATGTCTTGAGTGCAGATAAAGATGAACGGAGTGTCTTACACCAGGTTCTCTCTGAATACGCTGCTAAGTAATATAAAGGACGAAACTAAAAATGTATAACTACTTGTGAAGTTAATTTTTTTTTTTCAAATTTGAGATTAGCTGACTTTGACTTTTCCAAACAAATGCATTTTTGCTTTTAATGCATTATTGGAAAATAATTACAAAAAAAATCTAAATATGTATAATTGTACAAAATTAGATTAAAAGCTTTTATTTTATTTTTACTTTTTTTTTACATTTTATTATTTATAAAAAATATTAACTGCATCTCACTATTTCCCCTAGCCTACATCAGCTACGTAGTTTTGACGTATTCCATACAATGTAGACTTTTTTAACAATTCGAAAATAGAATGTTTTTAACTTAACCCTTCCATATTTGACAAAAAAGAGTTTTTATATTTAGAACGCGACGCAGCCCGAATGTGAAATACGTTCTTTTGAATTTAGAAACACCCAAAATGGAGATCTATTCAAAACTATAATATTATGTTACTATATTGTGGATATATGTAGTTTTTATTTTGTGTGAGTTGAAATTTAGTAAAATTTAACATTTTTTAATTATTGTCTTTTTTGTACAATTAATTATTTAAAACAATTATTTTTAAAATCACAATTTTTAAAAAGCTAATGTTTTAAGACTTAAAGCCTTAAATAAATGACATCACGACCGTTGTAATAAGATTAAGATTAGAAAAAAAATCGATATCGATAAAAAAATATTTATTCAACAAAATCGGTTGAATTGCTTCTATTTATTGCGGGGTAAGATTTTATCTAGGATTGCAAAAAGTATCAGATGTTGAGTAACCCTTCTAAAATCTTGCGGAAAGAGGTAATTTTAATAAAAAAACGTGTTGTTAGTGTATAATATTTTGACAAAATTGCGGAGTCATGTTACTGCCTGCTGCAACCATAAAAAATACAATGACAGTTCTTTTTTATTGAAAAATAAATATACTTTTTTATCCTTATAGTATGTAGTATGTGAGTCTGGGAAACTTAGGCGAGTATTAAAAACTAAACTGAATCACATATTATTTGATAGGAGTTATCTTATTGATAAAAAATGTTAAAATTATGGTTTATTATGTAATTAAATGACTACGAACGTATAAATAAGCTACTTCAAAGTCTCAAATACATAAATATATTTTTTCACTTTTGCAAATTTGTTTATTTTTTACCAAAATACTCATAGATACCTAAAATAGCTTATAATTCCAATAATATCATATTAAAAATACTTCAGTGGGCAGAAAAAGCTGAAACGATGAAATATTTCTAATTAAAAGGCGGTACGAGCAAAAATGCGGCGGCGGTCGTTATTAATTTGAAAATTTAAACAAAACTGACGTTTCTCGTCCGCGAACTATGCGCCAAACGCGCGGCACACATTTTTGTCTCCATTTTTGAGATCAGCGCGTTTTCAATGCGATTTCTTTACATTAAGATACACCGCACCGCTAGTATTTAGGAATGTCATGCCACACCAATGTGTAGCTTTGAAGGAAAATTGGTGTCTTTTTACGTATTATCTGCATTACCTATATTTATTTAGAAATATTTGGAGAGAAAACATAGTGATAAATTGCTGTTTTGATTTTCGGATACTTTGAAACTTGGAAACTCTAGATTTAGAGGTGGAATTAAACTTTTTTATAATATCAGAAATCACAAATAAAATGTAAAAATAATTTAACTCATAAGTAGATACATACATAAATTTTATGTAGATTAGCTCTTTAAAACACCGAGTTAAAGTAGAGACCAATGTCATCGCTGTACCAACTCATTTATTTTTAATAGATAAATATTTTATAACATATATCGGTGTTCTTGCAAAGTTGGGTTACTTACAGAAGACATAAATTATGATATATGATAGGTACCGTATATACGGGATATACGAGAAGAAAAAAAAATATTATTATTACCAAAATAAATAAGCGCGGCAACGTAAACGTGACAGGTTGTGGGTTCGAATCCCGCTTGGGGAAAATTAAATACATATTTATTATTTTCATTTCCTCGCCCTGGTAGCGACGCAAAGCGTGATGTTGAGTTCCGCCACTCAACACGGCGAAAAGGACGAAAACGCTAGAAAATAGGAAACGTACAGTGCCTTAATGAGAACGGAGTGCCTTTAGACCAGTTTTTCTCAGGTTCTCTCTGCCTACCCTGATATGTGCGGTATGTAGCGTAAATGAAATCTACATGTTGCATATTTATATAATATCTATATACATACATACTTCTGCACCTATCTCTATTCTCAAAACCATAATAAATAAAAACTATATAAACTTTCACTCTAAGAGTTTTCCACCCAACATGGAAGGACTGTCATTAAGTGTATCCTGTTTGAATAAGTTTTTGCATTCACTTATACTCGTAGCATGCACTTATACAAGTACCCATAAGCGTCAGCAGTATAAAATAAATATATTAAGCAGAAAGTTTCAAGAGGTTCTAATAAGTTTTAGCGTAATTTTACACAAAAAATAAGTAAATTAAACGCCTTTATCTCATTATACATGGGTAATCTATTAATTTAATATGACATCTCCACGATCACATCTCCATCTCAAAATAAATACATATATTGATTCTAAAATTGTGAAATAGCCTGCCTAGAAAAATGTAGACCATACATAATTCTCATGTTTTCTAATTTTATTGTATTAACATTTGAAATATACACTATAAAAATTACCAACTTTAAATATTTTTATATTAAAATCAATGCATTAGAATTTGTCATTATTTAAGAAAATATAAATTTAAAAACTTAACATATAAAATATTTCGTCAATCACTTTAATTAAAAACAACAATTTCACACACTACCTTTCTTGCGGACGAATTTATCGGACCTTTTTGAAATACGATGTTCTTGTATGCATAGTTTCCTTAAAATTTGCTCGCGCCGCTCACTAAGTCCTTTGTAATTATACCTATTTTGATGGCCAACTTTTTGTGCTTGAAAGTTCAATTTGAGTTTTACAATGTCAGATTCGACTTTGGGATAAGTCGTGAGGTTTGATCTGATTGTGCCTAAGAAAATTAAAATGTTATATTTTCAAGAAAATATAATATTATAGTAATATTTATAGTATGATCATCCTTTTATGAAAGTAAAAAGAATTGCATCCTTAATATTGAACCTACCTTTTTTAAGAATTCTTTCCGCTGCATGGGGATTGCGTCATAACAAACTGAGAAAAATGTTTTATTAATTATATCACTATTTAAATACGAGGTGAAGCGCGGTGTTGAGTTTCGCTACTCAACGCAATCCTAAAATTCGGCGGAAAATGGAAAACGGACTGTCTGAACACTAGGTTCCCTAAGCCCATCCTGCTGCGTGGGTGATACAGCGTGACGTGACACTGTATAAATATAAAATATTCTTCCAAAATACAATATCCCTGAAAACTTGTGATCTCATTAGGTATGTTGATTATACCCGATTATAAAAATAAGCACAAGTAGTAAAATTTTCTGTAATTTCAGTATGACGATTTAACAAAATATATTTTTGTTACTTTCATTTTAGAATTTAGATTTGTAATCTTAAACTTACTTTGAAAACTATAAATTAAAAATTTACAAATATTTTTTTTTATATATATATTGATCTGTTGAAAATTTGACTGTGGGCAACAGGCAATCGTTTAAGGCTTTTTACTGATTTAATTAAACGTTTAGGCGAAAATGGTGTGCACGTGCGGCTGGTCACTTATAAAATAATTTTATAATGATCTCAAATTGTTGAGGTTAAAATGCCTATTGAAGATTTCTTATTAAATACTTCATCATTATACGTATAGGTATACCTAAGTATAAGCACCTATGACTTCTTTAGGAATAACTCTTAGTTTTAGAATGACATTCGTTTAGGTAAACAATTTAAAAATGTGAATTATTTCATTTCTAGATTAAAATCACATTGAGCTTAATTTCAATATTAAAATCGCGCTCTAACCCTCATATAACAGCGGGGTCCCGTATGACCCACCTGCATGATCTTAGCGCGGACAAAACGGAGGGCAACTACAAAGGGCGACCCTTCTGTGTCTATCGCTTGCAAAAAACTGACAAAAACGGGAAAGATGGCAAAGGTGTCTCAATTTTTAATAAAAAAGTTCGCCAAGGTTAAGACCCATGGGAAAGAGTTGCGCCCTTTTCCCGAAATATGATATATTCCGGGTTTTTTTTAAATAACTGTTCACGTACCGTTGCAATTCAAGACAGTTAAAGAATCGCAAAATTCACCCCTTTTAGGAAGTAACAGATGATGCGTGCTTCGTGAGATACTTTTTTATATATTTTCGAACGTGATTTATAACTGTTTGCAGTAATTTGAGATTTTTATAGACATTTTACAGTTGTGGTACATTTCAAAGAAATTTAATAACGGTTTTTTAAAGCGGAAATGTTGATTATTATAAATGTATGATAGTAAAAGAAACTTTTCCATTTTTTCATTACTTTTTATTTTTTATTAAATTATTGCAATGCGTGTGATTACTTGTTGCATTAATAAACTACCATCTTGCATTACCCCTGGACAAATGTATCAAAATAAATAATCAATATTTAACAAAAAAGACGAATTAAAAAGGCACACGACCACTTTTTTTGATATTTCTTTGGACATTGTTACGTTTTTGCATTTCTTCAATCAGACGGTATTGTCCGGTACAATTGAATCGCCCTTCTTGGTCGTCTTGGTCAGGGGTGTAAAAGGTCATTGGGGTCAGAAGTCACACGATGCACTATTGTACACTTACAATAGATTTATTTTTAGGTCTATTTTTTAGAAAGACCCACAATTGATATTGGGTATTGCAAATAATGTGGGTTAATTTCCGAAAATGTGAATTTCTTAAAGAAATATGATATGTGTGCGACCGCAGGTCAATCAGGCTGCATTGATAAAGGGTTAAAGAATAAATTCTTAAGTTATAACTGTGTATAAGATGTTTTATATTTATGAGATTTACTATATAGAATATAGATTTAAATGAGAAATGCACATTTAAAAAAATGTATAATATTCTTTGTATTAAATAAAAGTTATTATGAGACTAAATTAAAACTTTTTTTATTGATTTTCAAAGAATATTCCCGATAGATATTTATTTTATTATCAACATGGACATGATTATATATGTAAATAGTTATTATTAATTATTATAAGAGTGAAATATTATATTACTTTAGTATGTTTTGAAAAATATTACCTTTTATATATATATATATATATATATATATATATATATATAAAAAAACTACTTAGAGACTTAACTGTAAATACGCAAAATTTATGAGGTCAATTATAAGAATAGATAGTAAAAAATTTAAAATATTAAACGTAGATTAACCTTTATATCTTTTATTCAGTCTCAGCCACCCCATTTATCAACCAGTACCATTTCCCACGATTCACCCCAATTTTAGGGTTATCTTACGCTCAGCGAACTTTAAAAAGTTGATACGTTTAAAAGTGCTATCATTTTTTTTTCGTTTTTGGGTAAAAAATGATAAAAGTGAATGGTGTGACCTTATTTCCTGATGAGGTCCCGACATTGTGAACTAGACTTAACCCCGTGTATTTTGAAATTCGATCTGGTTTTTTTTTATTATTTTCAAAGGACGATTTAGCAGGTATCGGGTGAAAAATTCGCGTGAGAAATTTATTAATCTATTTATCTGCTGATTATTAAAATATATTTTTTGAAATATTTATCTAGAAAATTAATATTCAGAATAATAGAGGATAGGTGATTATTGAGTTTTTAAATTTAGTTATACATGTTATAGAGCGCGGCACTTGTAACTTTCCTTTTTCTCATAAAATTTACGGGATGATATAACGGATGGTTATTTTTACGTCACAAAATGCATGAAATGCAAGAAAATTTTTGGAGCTTAACAGCAGAGAGATTTGTCAAGCTATGCCGTGTTCCACTTTCCGTCTCAATTCGAGAAAACGCCGCACTTTGCGTTACCAGATCAAGAAAGTGATAATAATTCTTGGCCCCGGGTGGGAATCGATCTCGCCACCATTGCGTTTACGCGACGCAGTCCTAACGCGCCACAATATATTTTCACGAACGCTGATTTTCGACGTTTTTAATCAATATTGACAATTAAAAAAAAATCACTCTAAACTTTGTGAAATTCTCAAGGTTATAAAATAATAAATAGTATTAAATTATGAGCGGAATATGAAAATAAATTTCAATAACTTGATTTTGTTATGCCCTAGACGAGGGTTAAAATATGAACAGGATTTTACTTAACGACTGTCGACTTATTTTAGCTCTATTATTACTTTTAAAAATAAAAATTCTTGTCTATATATAAATAAAAGATGAATTGTAAAATGCATTCACATCTAAATTCCAGTTCAAATAATAGTATTAATAAAAATATATACTTACTTTGTATTTCGAAAATTGACTTTTTACGTGTAAACAAGTATTGTATAAAATGTCTTACAAATGAATTCCAATATCGGTTATCGAGAAATAATTACATCAAAAGGAAATAACTAACTGGCACTTGTTTGGCAACAACATTTATTTTTGTAAGAAACAAAATAGTGTTGGTGTTAATTGCATACTTTTTTAACTTTATAGTGTATTCATCCTATTTAGCAGAATAGGATGGATCCTAGTATGAACATACCTTATTAGTCACTTTCTGTCCAATTTTCACTAGTTGACATGCTTTGTCTTTTACTAGTGCGCGTAAATAAAAATTATTAATTTCTATTTACAATTCGTCGCTGCGCTACAAGGGCATCAAATTACATTCAAATACCTTTCTTTATCTATTAGTTTTAAACAATATACGGATTTTTATTCAATTTTCTCCAATTATAGGATAGAAGTTATATTATGGGTCATAGATAATAATAAAAATAAACATTTCGCCAACAGTTTTTGCAGTATACTACGTAGGTATAATAGTCACAAAAATAAAAAAAGCAAAAATATTTTTTTTGCGAAATATTACTATTCAACTATCAAATATAAAAATACAAGTAGTTTATTAATTCTATTTTTTTAGTTAACGTACAAACACAAACGATGAGTAAAGATACGTACAAAAACAAAAGCTTACAAAGCACGCAAGCAAATTTCTATGCAATTAAGTTTAAGTTGTAGAACCTAAAATTAATAGCATAAAAATGAAATAAATCTACTACAGCCACCATACAATGAATAGATAAAAGAAAAAAAAATGTATAGCCTCTACTCAAATAACATGAACTTTGACCGCCACAACTCCTATAAGCTCGAATCATTCACAGATCCTTTTATTTCCATATCTCGTTTAATATAACCAGTCGCTTCTTAGTAAAAGTCAGCCATATGCCGAGCTAAAAATAATTTCCAACGTTTAATACAAAAATTGCAATAATTAACTTCGTTACAGACCAATAAATTACAATACGAGAAAGAAATGCAACACGATATGTAAGTGTGTGTTGTATAGTGTACACACACTAAGGAAATGTAGCACACTAACAAACTTCAGTTTTTGTTTTGTATCGATATACTTAATTATTGTTTTTAAATGTAAAATCTATTGTCTCGTAGAGTTTATAATAACATTTCGTTTCCCAAGCACTGCCAATTTTCGGAATATTGCGTGTTGAGGGGCAGAATTCAACGCCGCAACAACAAAAAAAATATTTTTCTCAAGTGGCAATCGAACCCTTAACCGTCGCACTTACAGTCACACGCTGCACCAAGATTGCATCGTTTATTTATGTTTTTAGAGTTCCGTACCTTTTAAGGAAAAAAAAGGATCACTTTGTTGTCCGTTCGTCCGTCTGTCTGTCTGTCAAGAGTTTTACTCAGATCTACGTCCAGGTTATTCCAGAGGAAATCGTATTACTACGTTCATTTAAAAATATATATGGCCGTTTATATCGTCAAAAACACGTATTTCGACACTACAATGGAAATCAAAATTAATAGGATACTTGTGGCATCTACAGGAAGTACTAGTTCAGGAAAAAATCAGAAAATTATACACTTGTGCCTTAATTATAAAAAAATATAGCTTTACAACTTTTTTCACTTTGGGGTAAAATTTTGTGTTGAGAACAATATTTGGTATTGAAAACGCTAGTTCAAGTGAGGTATCAGATGGAAGATGGCAGAGCTCTAAGCTAAGCTAAGCTAAACTTGAATTTCAGAAAAAGCTCCAATTTTTGCACGGAACCCTCAGTGGATGAGCCCGACTCGCGCTTGTCCGGTTTTTTTGTTTATTTTTTTTTTTAATTTTTAATCGTGGCACAAAGTGTGACTGTAAAATCGACTGGTTGTGGGTTCAATTCCCACTCGAGGAAATGAAATATTTATTTACATTTATATTTTCATTTCTTCGCTCTGGTGCCAAGGTAAAGCGCGTCGTTGAGTTCCGCCAGTCAACACGCCTTCAGAACTTTATGGAAAGTGGGGAACGGAGTGGCTTAACACTAGGTTTCTTTTTCCTACCCTGCTGTGTGCGGGATACAGCGTGAAGCTGATTTTTTTGATTTAGCAAGACAGAAAGTACTAAACTAATTCTCTTTTAATTATTTAATCGAAACAGGAAAATGAGAAAACAGTCCAGTACGAAATATAAAATTTAACTCATCACTACTACATTACTTACAAAAATATAATAATTTTCACTGACGACGGCCGGTCAAGTTATCTTTTAAATCAGATGTCGAGATATCATAAAAAGTTGTCACAAAATTAATTACTTATCGATTGACCAATACATCCCTACTATATATGTATGTATGATTTATATCACACACACACACGCACTATAACACGGTCGAATGCAGAACGTGTTGGAATAAATCGTATTCTATATTATATTTGATGTAATCGTGTATTTTAAATCTAGGAGAGTTATAGATATGCAAGTGTATGTATGCAAGTATATATACAGTTTTTATTGTTAAGGTCTTAGAGTTTCATATTGACATTGTATTTTTTTTTTACGCATCTTCGTTTCTTTTCCGCTAACAAATCGTTGAGACTTAACGCTAGCAATTGAGGAACTATTTTTTTAACCTTCATATAATCCATATATATAACAAAAATCTTCTTTCGTTCTTAAAATATCATTCAAACCTTAGTATACCTACATCACCGTTTAAAAATAACTTTAAATAAATCAATATTTTCTATTCAAATGCATTACTTAAAACTATTTATCACATTTTACTGACATTTACATTTAAATAAAAAAAATATATTTCTTTACCGAATTTTGAATGCACAACCTCCTCTTGTAAATATATTTAATAAGACAGTTGCGCAGAGAATGAATTTCAAAAATGAATATATAAATAAATTTATTTAAATACATATATTCCAAATTTTTTGAAACGGATTTTGATCTTAATAACTAGCATTCTTGATTGATTATATTCTTAATTATTTATTTCATATATATCTACATAATGGTTAAAATACATTATATAATAAATATTAATAGTTATTTTTACGAGTAACCATATATTTTATAACAAATATTTAATTAGTTCTTCGTTGTTTTCTGGTATTTCTTACAGCAATTGACATTTTTAATGTAGAGTCTAACTTATGTAAAAAATTAATAACATTTTTTTTATTATTAGGTAGATTCACTTACTCTAATGGTAATATAAATGTTAGTATCAGTTTTAACAGAGAGAAAATAAAAATAATTAATTTCCACCAGTGGTAATCGAACCCACAATCAACTATGATGCGCCACTACAACACCTACGGAATCTAAATATTTTTCTATAAATATTTAGATTCGTTAGTGTGTAAGGAAATAATTGAGTTCCGCCACTCAACACGTAATGCCTCCATAATTCTGTAGAAAGAGGAGAGCGGACTGTCTTAACCCTCTGCATACCCTGCAACATGCGGGATACAGTGAAATAAGTAATAAATAAAATATGCATATATCGTTACATACTTAGTAGATTCGAACCTGCAACTAATACGTTCACAGCCAGATATTTAAGAGATGATACATACCTACTGAATTTTGGTAATTTAAGTTTTTGCATCTTTCGCATATCTATATGTCCAGTCTTATCACTAGAATAGGCAGAAAAGAAACTAATGTTACTATTATGTATAGACTAATAGAACTAATAATAATTTTCTTGAAATATTCATTATTAATAATTACAATAGGAAATAAATATTAATAATTACTATAGGAAATATTCATTATTAACAATACATACGGAACAAAACGGTATAAATTTCTATACAAGAACGCGTTGACGCACGCGCTCTGACAACAGTCAAGAGACGATAGTGCAGAAATAACCAGTGACATTTTGTCGCGAACAAAATCGAACCTATACTTATCTATGTATTGTAAATAGGAATGCCGTTACAATTGTTTCTATGCGGTGTGGAATTAATTTATACTAATATTGTAAAGCGGAAGAGTTTGGTTCAAATTATTTTTTTATGCTGAATAATTTAATTTCCGAGTATACGATGTAGAGATATACGACGCAAATTTTCGATTTCGATAACCCACTGTAAAATATTACATCTGTATTAGTTATATACATAAAAAAATATAAATTATTAAATATGCGTATAAAAAGACGTTTTTTTTGTATATCAAATCTGTGTTATTTGAGGCCAGTCGCGGCGTAGCGGCACAAGTATGTAACCCACTGAAGGGAATTAAATATTTTATATTTTCATCGCCCTAGTATCGTATCGTATTGGTTCGATTCTCACTTGAGGGAATGAATTATTGTCACATCTTTGCCCTGACAAGAAAGAAATCTCACTCAATACGCGAATTTGGGCGAAAACTGTAGGGTTAAGAAGGAGTGTCTCGAAACCTGCTATAAGCTGAAAAAAGAGAAAAAATACATAAGTATATGTAAATTGTTGATTGACTTACAAAGTGAACAATTTTAATAAAAATATATTTTTAAAGTATAGTTTTATTTCACAAATCGTTACAAAAAATAAAATTAACTTTATAAAGTTATTAATTCGTTTTTAATATAACATTTTTTGAAGAAATTATTGAAGTTAATAAATTATGATCATAATTATACAACATCCATTCCAAAAAAAACACACATAAGTAAGTCAATGAAGTAAACTAGGTGTTACACGATAAATTAACATGATTATTCTAGGTATAATTTTACACGCACACAAAACCGCAAAAAAACGTAACCAAAGCGGTCAAAAATGGTAATTTATTCTTATTTTATCTTACTACACATGTAAATCTTTATATAATAGCGTTTTAATTTCATTAGTTACAATATTACAAAACTTATTTTAATGGTTTGCATATTTATCATAAAAGAGAACATGGCTTATTTTTTATACATAGTTTGTGATTAGGTCCCTTCATAACTCTACCACCTTATTCACTGCCATCAACCTCTTCGTAGGACCTGGAGTCCTACGAAGTCCACAAATGCTTGTTATGTGACATTCCTCGAGTATAATCAATATTGTAATTTCAAAGTTCAACCAGAGGTATTTTTTAGCTTCACGATGTATCTGGAACATAGCAGGAAACAGACGCAGTCTAGTGTTAGGATACACCGTTCCCCTCTTTCTGCACAATTTTAGAGACATGCGTGTCGAGTATATATTTAATATTATCATTATCACACTTTGTAAGGTAAGGAAAGTAAGGAAGAAAAGCGCGGCGTTGAGTTCCGCCAATCAATACGCAATGCCCCTAGAATTTGGCGGATCGTCCCCACCAACGAAAGTATCTCATAATTTCTAGAATACCAATATTTTTTACATGAAATTCTAGCTTTAAGCTTTTATTTTGTATAAGTATTAAGCTTAGCCGAAAAAGCTTATTGTGCTTGTTTTTCCGTTTTCCTCCCGATTTCGATATGTTGTGATTCAACTCCACACTTTTACATGCCAGATTTTTTTTTTAATATAATATTGACATTTTAGAGTTCATTTAAAAAAAATATTTTTAATGCTATACAGATAAAACATTTAACATACGTAGGTATCTATTTTATATCCTCGTCGACTGTAGGTGACATTTTTAAAATGTTAATACAGCGTATAATTAGCGGCTCTATGTCGCAGATTTGTTTGAGAATTAAGTTTTGCGACATGAATATTTCATTTTGTCACAATAAAATTAAATTAGAGAGACTGAATGACAAGTTAATTATGTTGTAATGTTACCTAATATGTATGTATTTATATTCTATCTATTATTTCCTTTGGGATTTTTTTTTATTATAATACAAATAATTAAAGTAAATAATATAGGAAGAGTTGTTGAGGTTCATAGCAAAAAACAAAACTATTATCTGCATTGTATATTACTAATTTAGAAATAAGTTACATTTTAATATTTTGTGAATAGCTATTGACTAAATTAGGTACTTATGATTTATAACTATATTTATTTAATATTTACTTTTTGGCTTCGGCTATAAGTACATGTGGGTCAAAAAGAAAATATTATGTAAAGTCATCTTATAACATGGTCGATTATTGTTTTGCTCGAAAAATGAAAATTAAATGTATAAATATTATTTAAACCTGTTGTAATGAGTTAAGTGTTGATTTTAATGTTACCAGAAGACATTTACTGAATTTTCAAATTTTCTTTAAATATATAATGATGCTGTATCCATTCATACCTCTCCATCATATACCTACAGCCCTACATAAATATAACCAACAAACACACAAGTAATCAATCAGCGCATCGAATACGATCGGTCGAAGGTCGCGACGTTGCATTACGCTCCAATTTCTTACTCTCATAAAAAGATCGTCCGACCTCACAGTTAACCCTACGCGGAACGGCTGGGACCCTTCGCGTTTTTTGGCAGAAAAAAAAGTAAACTCTCGCGTTCTTCTTACACCCGTCCGAGTATTCGTAGCCGGGCGGCTGTACAGCGCGGTCGCTCCGAACTAAACCACTGTCATACAATACAGGCACACCAAATTTGCGGGAGCGCGGGAAAAATTGTTGATTTTGACATCTGTCAAAATATAAACCATATTTATTTAAAAAACACGGGCCCACAGACGCTCGCGACCAGCAAAGAATCGATTATTTTCAATAACACAACGTATGTTTATATTATGATATACATGTACGAATATTTTGAACGGGCGCGCATTGTTTTATATCAGTATATTGTGTTAAACGTTCAATGTAAATTGTAATCCATGGGATCGTTCGGTAACATTTTTGTATAGTTATAAACATTGATAATTTCGCGAGAATCGTGCGTGGTTTTTATGAATGTTTTTGCGTGTGGTGCGCTGGTGGGGGAAGGGTGGGGCCTCGGTTGACTCGTCCCTCTCCTATCGTATTTTGATTTAGTTTCCAAGTCTTACGCGGTTGTAGCAATTTTTTCAGTCGCGTGTGTAAGGCGCGCGCGGCTGTATCCTTTGCGAGCTCCGAATTTTTATTTCGTATTGTTTTTCGAATTTTTCGCGCGCTCCCCGAGCGTGGACTTAGATTTTTGTTTTTTATTTTTCAGCCAAGTTGTAGCTAGTACAAACTTTTTTTTTATTACAAACTGTGTGTGTTTTATTGTGTTATTAACTTGGATTTTGTGATCGCTGTGACACTGTGTGACTTTGATGTTTATTTCTACTATTTACTCAAGTTTGGATGTCCTAGATTAAGGTAAGCAAATTTTATATGTTCTAATATTATTTGTAATATATTGACATAATGTTTATATAGTATTTACATTTGTATTAACTAAAAAATAAATTAATATAAAAAAATCTTAATGTATGCCGCTCATATTTTTTATCATTAAGAACTAGAAATTGTAATGCTTAAAAGATTAGCCTAATAAATATAAGCAAACAACCATTTTGACGTTTACAAGTTAAAAAAAATTGTGTATTCATAATTTTAAAAGAAATCATGTAATGGGTTTTTACGTAAAAAAACCTATTTTATTAATAATTAATTTCTTTTGTCTATGAAAATCTATGTATGTAACCATAGAGTCAAATTATGAAGTGTTTTTAAATATAAGAAAATCGATATATAAATTTATCAAGCGAAATAATCTTTACTTTCCTTTCTAGCTATGTGAGGGTCATATAGGTCATGTAGATCACGAGGTATATGATTCAAATCTATTATTCTTTATAAAATAATATAGTTCTGTGAAAGTTATAAGTCTTATATAAATAAAATTACGCCACAATTATCGTAAATAATCTGGAACTAATCAAAACTAACTTTTTTACTTATATAATTACCTTCACTAACAGTAACTTACCTAAATATATAAAATAAACTAAGAGATATGTAAAAATAAAATATATAATATAAACCTAAAAATATCATAATTACCAAATAATCATCAATGACATTTTATCTTACACTAAGAATTATAGATGAAACTAATTTATATAATTTAATAATAATCTTATAAAGTGCCTCTTTAAAACCTTTCTAAGTAACATTCCTTGTTTCCTTCGGATATATACATGCCTGGATGAAAATTAAATTGTTTTGATCCATCCAATAAAGCTATACATATATTATACCATTAACCGTACAATAATACTTATATTATGAGATGACAATAAGATATTTCTAACCTAACCTACTCCATATTGTAAAAAATTTGAGGTTTTACTTAATACTTTCCTAAATTGTTTTTGTATATATATTGTAAAAAATAAAAATGTATTGGAAATGTATTTAATGTGGTACCACCATTGTCAATATTGGTACGAATCTTAGATTTGTTGGAGACAACTGCCTAGTTGTATTTCCTAGTCCGGTAATTGTAAATCGAGGTTCCCTCAATATATTTATTTAAAATAATACGTCGTTAGCTATCGCAACTCAATTGTACGGTCTTTTTAAGCGGAAGGGAACGTAGTAATCTGTCATCATGTTAGGTTTTCTAGATCCAGTTCCACAGATATATAGAAAGAACTTTGTCTTTTAAAAATAAGCTTAACCACAAGTTAAATGCTTACTAGATTGGGAAATGGGCACAGTAGGTTTGATGTCAGAATAAAATATAATCAACTTTACAATGATTACATAAAATATCAAAAGTTAAGAATATATCGTTTTTGTAGGATTTTAAGCAACTAAAATCTTCACAAACAATTGAAAACATATTAAAATTGAATTATTGGACACAGGAATTAATTTATACTCAATGTTACAGGCGCAATTCAGATAAAACAGATAAACATCCTTCCAATCCGTCATCAAGCTTATATAAGAAAATATAGATGATTTATTTAATTTGATAGCTTCTAATCAAAAAATATCTTATCAAACAGTAAGAAAGAGCAAAGAGAGAAAAGATATTATACTATTTATAAATAAGTAATTTCTTCTCCATCTTCTGATAAGGCTGAAAAAACCTACATTTACACGTAAATACGTATATTTATAGTATATCTAAGTATGATAATTATAGGTATTGGCCTCAATTGGATTCGAATTTAAAGCCATTTAGAAAAACAACTGGAAGTCAATAAAGTTCATATTTTACCTTTAGAAATTTTATTATTTTATTCAACTTAACGTATAAGGAGTGTCTCGTCTAGTCTCGTTCTTCAATACAAATCATATAACTTTTTTAGTCGCTTCTTTGAAAATAATTATATATTAGTAATACTAAAACAATCTAAAATGTTTTATAGAAAATATGAAATACTTTTATTAAGTAGTTACTTCTTAACTTTTCGTTGTCTTATGTTGAGAATTTTAACTGGTAAAATTAATTATAATTGATTGAGACTATCGTGGGGCAGTCTAGGAATAAACGCGACGGTTGAGAGTTCGATTCTCACAAAGGAAAGAATTATTTCCATTACCTCGTTCTAGAAATAAAACGCAGTTTTAATTTCCTCTACTCAATGTCTCGAAGATTAGGCTTCAAGGGGGACGAAGTGTCTCAACACTAGGTTTCCTCTGGCTACGCTGCTGTAGGTATGCGAGATACAGCGTAAAGCTATTAAAATATTAATACATTTATATTTGTAACTAACTTTTACATTTAAATTGTATTATAAACTATAAAAATAGTAAACTAAACTCGAGATATGATTTTAATGGCGTGCAATCACTTCCATTGCGGTTAGTAATTACGAAAAAGTGTAATTAACACCGCGGGGCAGAAAGTAACCAATGGAACTAACTCTATGTAGAGAAAATAACTTTAATACAAACTTAACTGATATATTATAATTTTCTATATAATTATAGAAAAAATATATAAACAAGTATCAAGTATAAAGCATCTTAGAAAATTTGTCTTGCATTTATTAAAACATCAATCAGTCATGGATTTTTAATAGTTTTTTTTTATGTTGGTCTATTGTGGCGCGGAGAGACATTCTATGACTACAGTGGTCGTGGGTTCAATAGTAATTTGGGGCGAATTAATTATTTTTATTTTTTTGACTCGTAGACAAAGTGCAGCATCGAGTTCCGCGTCTCGAATCTTTGCGGTGTTTGCGAGCCCCGCTATATATGAAATAGAATTAAAACTAAATAATATCATCATTTATTGTTGTAATATATTTGGAAATCGCTAAGAAGTTGTATACAGTAAAGTTGTATTTTACAAATTCAATGTTTATTAACTCGTATGAAGTTCAAGTCTATAACTTGAACTTCAATATATCAACAAATAATTGTACTAAATATTGTATTTTTTAATAAAGAAGATCATAAAAAAGGGATAATAAATACTTACAGTAAAACAGTATTATAATGGCTAAATAGCCATTATATTTATTGTTAAAATATATTTTTAAATAAAAATAACATTTATCTCCTTGAACAATGGCGATCGACTTTAATCGTTTAATATAATTGACTAAGAACCATTATTTAAGTAAATTTATCATTTCAATAATCTTTTTATTGTTAATTTTGTTTCCATAGATAGCAAAACTAGTTGTAAAGTTAATTTTGTTTTTTTTTTTATGTAAAATATTTATTGAATGCAGCAGGTACATGTACAATAAGTCCTTCAAATATATGTTTATGAATGTACATTATAAGACTTATCGCTAATAAAAAAAAACGTACGTTTGTATATTTTATTTCTTTATGTTTTCTAGTTTTAATAATGTATTAAAGTAAGGAATTACAAAGATCTTTTATAATATTAAAGATATATTTAATAAAAAGACACTATAAATGTTCTTCACATTTAAAACTAGTTAATTGGATATTAAATGTATATAATTGAACTGTAAACCAAGTGTAAATATTTCTTTAGTGTATCTGTAACGCCCACGCCCACTGTTATCAGAAAAAAAATCGTCCTTACAACGAATAAGGTCGCGGGCCGTTCATTCGGACATCCATTCACCCGCCAGGATTTCGACCGGAAGCCCGTCTTATCAGGCGAACGGAGGTGACGTCACGAGCCTTAAACAAACTCGACGTGAACGTGATTACGATATAAATATAAAGTTAAAACAATACAAACCGGGAAACGTTCGACAAAACATGAAAATAGTTAATAAAATTAAAAGAAATATGAGTACACAGAATTGTTTAAGCTTATCGCTATAGCCTTTGTTACCGCTGTTGTCAATTTCGTATTATTTAAAGGAATTATAATATTATACTCGCTAAGGGAATAAGAAGACGAAGTGCAGCGTTTGGCTCCGCCGCTAAACATTTAATAAACGGAGTGTCTGAGCACAAAGTTCCCTCTGTCTACTCTGCTATATGCGGGATACAGAGTGAAGCTACAAAAATATATGAGCTCACAAAATTGTTTAAGTTTATGATAGAGCCTTTGTTACGGCCGCGCTGTCAATTTGGTACTCGTAAGGGACTATAATATTCAAATACTCTCACGGTGCTAACTGGAAACGTATGTATGTATGTACGTGTATCATAATAATATATCTCCCAATTGTAATTCAAAATGGATTTCCAATAAAAAACACATTTCCTAATTTACTCGGACTCGTACTCGGTATTGTACAGAACAATGGTATTGAATCACGTCACGTGACTCATTCAAATACACTTGGACGGTTTCGATAAAAAGAGTGTTCGATTTTCAAAACTGCCAATCGTTTAGAAGTTTAAAGCTTATCGCCCGTGGAATTCCAATTTCAAATGTTTCCGATTTCCGATTGGCACAGATTGTGCGTGATTGTTAATTTCTTGTTAGAATCTGTGGGATTTTTTTTTCATTATTTTATTCTGTACTAAAAAAATGAAATGTATGTAGCTATGCCATAAAAAGAAATAGTTTTCATATAATTTTTGTGCTGTATAAAAGTAATGTCTAACCGTACAATTGACTAACAAACGCTACTCAAAAGCACTTACGTTCGGACATCTGTCCGTCACATCCAGATCCTGTCCATATACAGCTTATTAATTGTTACTTACAATTGTAGATTGGCAATTTATTCAGCTGATGTCTCCATTACGGGAATGGAAACTATTATTTTTGACATTTGATGGTTATTTTGTCTCGTTACTTTAAACTAGGAACAACGACGGGGACGCGGCGATGCCTTATTTAGTATTGTAGACGGTTTTTGCTACAGTAAATTTTAATTAGGTGTACATTTATTAACTTTAGTCATTAATTGAGTAATTAACAGTCTGTCATCTAGCTTATAAGGCTAGAACATTTACTTATCGAATATTCTCTAAAAAGTTGTGTATGGAGAAATATGTTTTGCTGTAACATAATGTGTTATTAGCAGTTATGACATATATTCGATATGAACGATGAAGTTTTTTTACGTAAGTTAATTAAACTATGCACGAATTTGTAAGTAAAGTGTTTTCAACACTAATAACACACGCAACAAAAATAAACATTGATTTCCCAAAGCACTAATATTAGACTTAATACGATATTCTTCTTAATTATAATAATAAATGAACACTTTGTGGAATCGTGCATTTTGGAGCCTTTCGCTCTTATCCTATACGCGTCTCCTTCGCGCCACACATGCAATTGTCATTAACTAATTAGTGAGCCATTTTAAATCTTAATTGGACCTGATAAGATTCATTTCAGCTTATAAAAGGAGAATATTGAAAACCCAGCTGGTCAAACACGTGACAATGCATAATGTATTTTGCAACAAGGGTATAAAGTTCATATTTGTTCACCAATGAACAATGAATGAAGTTCAGTATAAAATGCGAAATGGATTATTTTTTTCAAAAATGGAATTAAGAAGAGACAATAAAGCTCATTGTTTATAAAGATGGCGGGTCGACCGGCACAAATATGATTATTACTAGCCAGCTTATTACAATGCAACTTTTATTCATTAAAATAAACGAAGGAAATTCATCTTTAAAGTATAACGCCGCTAAGTAAAAAAACACCTATAAAGATAATTCACGACAACAGGAAACGTTAAATTAAATCTTTCTTCAAATTCAATCAACAAAATGCTTAGCAATTATAATTCATTGATAGTTTTTTTTGTTGTAAAATCGATTTCCTGAATCGGCGAAACTTTAAAACGGTCTCTTCGCTCAGATAACATTTTATTTGGCTTTTATGTGATAACCTTTAATATGTTGTTATACTCAAACTTTTTAATTGGCGATCAAGGCTGGCCAACAAATCCAAACGTTGTTTTCGATTTACGTTCAAATGTAGAACGAGTTCTATTTGACAGTGAGTACTCAGTTTCGGCCTGTAAATAAAAAAAAATATCTATTTTATACGAGTACCTAATCTCTATAATCTTATTTCAATAATTACCTTATATAAATTTATTACTTTCATATAGTGAAATATAAGAAACTCATGTTTATTAGTGATCCCCAACTTTGCTTGCGTGGATGTTAAGACGTAAAATGACCAACTCAATCAAGTTTTAATGCTCCCTTATTTTCCCTAACCTACATGCCTACATGGCAAATTTCAATTTAATAACTTAGTCTGTGTGTTGCCTGTAAGTTACTCCGTATCAGAAAAGCTTCATACATTAATTTAAATTATAAATATAGTAATGTATCGAGAGGTCCAATATTTTATAAGTATCGCGATCGTAAGACAAATAGATTAAAGTGACGCTGACGTGTCAAACTTCCACAAAGCTGAATAGTACGTTACGAGTAATTTAAATAGAGCGATCCCTCAATTGGGGTTAATTCCACTGTTTAAGGAATATGGAGCTTAATTATGAACTGACGTATGCTTGAGAAATAAAGAAAAGAGTGGGAAAAGATCAGTTATTTTTTTTATATTCTACTAAATATAATTACAATTTTCTAATCGTCAAAATTTGGCATTCAGAAACACGTTTGGCATTCAGAAACACGAACTTAATTTCTTATTGGCAAAAGAACAGTTTAAAAGTATTATCTATTAATATGTGATCCAAAATATTTACACGAAATAAAACTTTTTATTATTATTATTTTTTATGTATATAAAGTAATAATTAAGTGAGTAATTAAGAAAATATTTCTGTTTTAATCAAGATAATTTAGTATAAATTAAGTGATATGTTCTAAAATTTCGCAACACGTAAATAGATGGAGGTTGAAGCCTGACTGAGCTAAATGATATTTTATAACGATATAAAATTGTGTAATAGCCATTAAAACTCACAACAACGAGGCTAAATAAATGTAGCGAATGTTAAAAAACGAGAAATTGTCTAAAATATTTTATGTCGATCAAGAGCACAAGACGTAACAAGTCATAAAATCTATTTGATTGTACAGAAGTTTCATTAGATGCAAATTGCTTTATCATGTCTAGAATACTTGTTTAAAAATTACTTTTAATTGGCGTTCTACTTTTGATCCTAGCATGTGTTTAGATATTGGAGATATTAGTAGTACACACGCATTTTCGGAAAGGAATCGATATTTAAATAGAGTCAATTAAGCTCGCCTAGCCGCAGCCTCACACGACTAGACTTTCAATTCGGGCCGGAAACTTCAAATTCTAACAACATAAAGAGCACGTTTGCTACTCGCTTACATCACAAGCGTCAGTCGAAAACTTTTTACCGAATCGTGATCCGTCTTTTTGTTAAGAACACATATTCAGATGTGTAATGACCAATCTCCGGACTTTGAACAAAAAAAAAACGAGAGATCATTCGAGGCATTAATGCATCAGTTACTAAACCGTCAGAGGCATGCTCTTGCGCATCCTTAACGTATTCATAATAAGAAAAAGACGTTCCATTTTCAAATTACAAACAGGGAGCGTTCCATCATCCTATACACGGTTCATATTCAAATTTCTGTTTTGAAAATAGAACGGGAACATTCGAATTTAGAAATCTTAGTCAACGAAACATTTGATGACTTCAGGAAATTGCATAGGTTGTCATAGTGACATTTGTTATTTTGTGACAAATCGGACATTTTATACGGCTAAGAGCTAAACGCTGATGATGTAATTGAAATTAATACTAGTTCTATTTTGAAGGACAAATGATCCTTTTAATTATATTACAATTGTGAGCTTCTTAGGCTTCATTTATATGATTGATCGACTGGGAACAATAAAAATTGTTTTATATTTATCTCAGAAAGCTCATTTTAAAATACATTTCTATCAATATTTATCTTTAATCTATACGCTGATTGAAAATTAAAACTTCGACAAACACGGGGGCGGTCGTGACATGCAATACATACTTTATACATTTTTAATTAAGTCCAAAACATGGTACATTCTACCGCACAGACACGGGGTCAACACTCTTAGATCAAGCGATTACCACTTCACTTTGACCCGCAAATGACTCTACATCGATACACATCTCAGCTCGTACAAGACTGGACGGCTGAACCCCAGCGTGGTCACCCATCAATCAATGGGATCATATCTCCGCCGAAACGAAACTAGCTCCGGCCAGCAATATGATTTTATACATTCGGGTAATATTTTATTCAAATCTCATTTGATTGAGTGTGTTCTTTAAGATGTATGTTATGGATTATAAATATTGTTCATCAAACATAGTCACACATTAAACGTATTTGTAATTCAAATGTTTATTATCAATAGAAAAAAATGGAGTCTGCAGGAAAACATAATTCGTGTTCCAGCCAGTCCCGCGCGTCATAATCCGTCTCGTTCGATATTTGAATATTCTTAAATTTGGAACGCGCTTGTAATATGAAGTTAGTTCGTTTCGTTTTTCAATTGCTTCACTTATATTTTGAATTTAGAACGACGCGTTTAAGATAAGACCGTTTTGCTTTTTTAGCTTTCGCTGACGTTCGAAATTTGAAATGTTTTAACGTTTCACGTGCGCTTTTGAACTGGCAATATATTATTTATGCTGTTATAATTTACGGTCGCGTATCTTTTCATTTGGATGAACGATTTGGTTGATCTCTAATCTACTTATTATAAGTTTTGGAAAAACGAAACAGAAATGCATTTATTTTTTAATAATAAATCTTAGTATTGATAACCTTTTATACCGATTAATGCATTTATTAGAGTATTTATAATTTTTGCTGATATTTTAAATTATTTTATAAAAGAATTGTACAGCTTACGCCGAACACAAGCTCTACGCATACTCTTAGCAAAGCGAGGGTATAAAATGAATTCGTTAACCCTTAAACTTGAACCCACAACTACCGTTTATAGTCACTGGCCATAAAAAAAGATGATCATAGATGAATATTTCTGGAGACTGACCGCTACCAGTGTAGAATCGCAAGCGGTACGCCCAAGAATGCGCCACCCTGCACGGGCACGCGCCGCCACAATACCTACCAGTACGTGGTTACGCAACTACACGCGTTCAGAATTCACCCGTTGCGATTTCTCTCACCTTTCATACAAATGACAGTACAATGGAATTTATTGATAGTAAAAATTTTTGTCTAGACATGACCCGATTTGTTGGTTCGGTTGATATTTGATTTATTTTATTATTATTTTTTGACTATTTGGTTTCGTATTTTGATTGGTATTGGAGATACGTTTTGAATGGTTGTAAGAGCGTTTCATACGTTCGTCGTTTTGGCGGTGTGCTATTTGAAGTGTATTTGTTATTTTGGTAAGTATAAAATATTAGTTTAGATGAATTGAGAGATTTTTATGAAATTTTGAAATATAAACTAAACAGTACATAGTATATTTATAAAACGTATATAGATGTTCAACACGCATCTCACAAATTAAAGCAATCAGAGCTTAAATTTTAAAGTAATAATAATTCCAATAACAATATAAATAAAAATCCACTAACTTATGGATAATTTCAAGTAAATATCTCATCACGTGTATCCAATAATTACAGCAGCGTGAACGCGCTCGATCTGACGAGTGCCTGTCGGAGCAGAGGTCGTATGAAAACAATGCTCAATGAAAGCTCGGGGAGGGATAATTATGTACTAGCCACACCCGCTTGGTGACGATGACGGCGGTGATGCATTGGGCTTTTAATATGTTTTATTGAAACTTTTTTTTTTATTTTGATTTTTTAAAAATACTTATTTAAATAATGTACTAATATAATTAAATTATGTACTTTAATATCTTTCGAGTTTTAGGTATTTAAAAATCATAATTTGTTTTCTTAATAGTTTTTTTTTCTTCACCTTTTTTCCCTATCGGGGCAGCCAGAAGAGAATGGAGCGCTACTCACTAGTTTCTGTACACCTAAAATAAAATAGTGCTATCATACATAATTATCAAACAAATCTAAAAATATAATAACCTAATATTGCATGTCTGTATATCCCCTAACACAAATGTAATACTTGAGTAAGCTATACCACATTAATAAAATCTCTTTGAACCATAAAAACATCTGTAATTACACTTATGAATTAGGTAAAAGTGAACGCATCCATCTTGAACTTATCTGAGCACTCAAAATATCTATTTTTAAAGAAAACCAGCGGTAAAAATCATATCGGTAGTCGTTTGAATATGATTGATTTTATTGCCGGCCGGTGTTTTGAAATCTGTATGTTTTTTTGTTGCCAATGTGTTCACCCGAAATTGATTACTTGGTAATCTCGCTTTTTGGTAATATCAATAATATTACGAAGGTAATATTACGCAACGTGTAAAGATAACATGTTATGCTGTTATCGAAATCATTAAAAACTAAAACACGAGATAATTATACTTCGTTTAATAAAACTAATTGGTTTTATTGCCACCCAACGTTTTAGAAACAACTTTTTGCAATAAATCGTTATTCCACGAATCGATTTTGAGATCCACTTTTTAGTAATATCGAGATAATGACAACAATGTTATTTGATTCTTACTTTTAACGCGACGGACTTCGAATCGCGAATATAGCAAATATAATTTATGCATATGAAATATTGAGTTTTGAAGCAAAAAAATGTATTAATCGTTTACGAGTATGTGTCATGGTCTAATGTTATTAATGTTGTTCTGATTTTAATTATAAACTTTGCTATATCGAGCCTTATCTCGGGACTTATCTTGTGCATTATTAATTAACTATCGATTCTCAAATCGTCTGACAGAATTAATTAAAATAACTCATCGGCCAGATGTAAAATATTCCCAGATTCCCGATAAAGACGTTTTTATTAGATGGCGTGTTCAAACTGACATAATTTACTCATAAGTGTTTAAGAAAATAAATAAAAAAACACATCTCGCTCGTCTCGATGCGCCTGCGTCTACTCAATAACGCATCTGGATTATTTCTACATCGTAAACTATACATCGTTTTATATATATGTAGGTACTTACATACATACAAACATATATCTTGTGGGAATTTATGTTTTATTGATATTTCGATTCAGATTTTTATTATTCACTGACATCGCTCTCGATTCAAGTTTGCTTTTTTATTGTCTATTGTCTTGAAGTAATAAATCCGCCGTTTCAATATTTTTTCAAATTCTGTTGTCCAAGTCTAAAGTGGAGAGGGGAGTTAGTTGCGCTAGATAAAAATGAATGCGCCACGGTCTTTTGTAAATCGATAAAACACGAATAAAGAAATAAAAATGAATATCTAATTGATTTAGTGAGGCCGTCCTCAATCAGGGCCGGCTTGTTGTCCGTTTTTCCCCCCATTCCTGTTCCGCGGCAGCAAATTAAAAATGTAAGAATTCTCGCTTCAAAGGAATTTATATTTTATTTCATTTCATTAAAATCCGCCATCTTTTGTTTTCCGGGAGCGTTCCGATCGGAATTCATATTTTTCTGTGTTTTGTTTCGGTTTGCGAGCGGTGTATTGTTTTATTGTTATGTCCGTTCTAAGCGCTCCGGTTCACGTTCCGACCCGAGTATTAATTATTTTCTTATTTTTGATGAATGCGACCATCGAATTTTAAGACGTCTTTTAGTGGCGATTAAGAGGGAGCGGTTATAATTCGGCCTTTGGGAGCTCAATCACGATTTTCATTTGGATTCCGCGGTTAAAAAACACACGCTCGGGCCCCGGGTGAAATCGCCTTTGCCAGTCAAGATTAGTCGGTCGTAGCTCACGTGACTAGTACTGTCGGAACACGTAGATTATAGATACGTATCGTTTACGAAAATAATACCAGTTCGATCATCTTAAGTTCTCATACGATCTGGAGTTGCGCAAGCGCAAGTCTTTACTTCCAACGCTGGGATTATTTGTTACTCATCAATCTCAAATAGACACCGCACTCCATTGTTCCCGTGACATTTAGACGAATTTATAAATAACGGACAATAAATTCTCACCTACCTATTTATAATCGGTCATACGAGAACTGGTTTAGCTGATTTCGATTGATATATAGATATTTGTAAAAAATCAGTTTCACCCTGTATTCCGCACACAGCAGGGAAGGCAGAGGATAGGCTAGTGTTAAGACACTCCGTTCTCCACTTTCCGTCGAGTTCTGGAGCCATTGCGTGCTAATTGGCGGAATTCAACACCGCGCTTTGCCTCTACAGCAGAGCGGAGAAATGAAAATATAAATTTAAATAATTATTTAATTTTCTCGAGTGGGGATCGAATTCACAGCCAGTCGCGCTTACAGTCACACTTTATGCCCCTGCGCCTCTGACTTCATAGATATCAGTGTGTGTGTGTGTGTGTTTAAATTAATTTAAGCAGTACGTATAGGTATTTTGAATTTGTAACAGAATACATTCCTAATTGTTTGTGTCGCCTCCGGGCTCTGGCATTTTGGCATACGCTCTAGCGCTATTGGCCGATACGTTTTCGTATTTTGAACGTCGCTTTGTATACGAATTTAGAAAAGCACGATGCTTATATTGCTTTCTTTCTGTACGTCATTGTGTGCTAATGTAACCGTTGCTGTCTGCTCATTGCTGGGTACAAGCTAGACTTACTGTACGGTACCAACGTCGCGAATCTAGCGTCGACATGGTTTATATTGAAATGTGAATCATATTTTTGTTTTTTTTAATTGTTTTTAATTAAAATAGTTACGACGTATTTTAAATAACCCTGATATTTTTGTTTGAACAATTTACATATAACTTATTCTATATAACTACAACTCTAAGCATCGACATTGAAATGTAAATCATAATTTAATTTTTTTTTATTTTGTTAAAGTAAGTAAAATAGTTATCGTCACAGATAATAAATGTAATTGTGTAATTGAGGCCGGTCGTGGCGCAGCGGCACGAGGTGTGACTGCAAAACCGACTGGTTGTGGGTTCGATCCCCACTCGAGGAGATGAAATATTTACTTAAATTTATATTTCCATTTTCTTCGCTCTGGTGTCGAGGTTAAGCGCGGCGTTGAGTTCTGCCACTTAACACGCAATGCCTCCAGAATTCGGCAGAAAGTGGGGAACGGAGTGTCTTAACACTAGGTTCGTGCAAGCGTGAAGCTAATTTAATTTTATTTTTATAATAAATGTAAAATAAAATAGTACTGTACCAACATTGCAAATTTAACGTTAGTCGATATGATTTATATATAAACTGCGAAACATATTGATTTCGTTAGCTTCAGATAGAAACATTAATATGTATTAATAAAAACGATATCTAAAAAGCTGAACGCATGAAGCGTTGCTGATATTATTACCGAAGAGAAATATGGCTGCAAAATTGACTGTCATGTTTATTTCTATTGATTTAGTCGCGGCTCAAATTGAATAATATTTTCAATTGTTTTTTTTTTAATAGTCACGATGATTTTGAATTTTTTTTGTAGGAGTTGTGTTGTAAAGTATATGAGTTCGATGCCTGTTTAGTGTAAGATTTGTTTTAGTTTATTGTTTATTAAAATGAGTTAATATTATAACTAAATGATAAAGCAACAATTTCTTGTATCAAATCTAAATGTAAAGCAATTTTATATCGAATCACGACTTTCCGTGTATTTCCTGTAAGGGTATTAAGTAAATCTATCAATAATCAAAGTATGCCAGATTGCAACGCTCGCGAGCATTTCATTCGATATACCTACTGACGTATATCATCGATATGCGCTAGATAATGAAGCATGAAACACTTTTCTTTTAGATTTATAAAATATTTTATGTTAATTTTAGAAAATATTTTAATAATTGAATTAAGAAAATACTAAAATCCTCTGCCTACTATATAAGTTCATAGGAACTTATCTAAGATGTATGTGAAAGATAATTTAGGTTTATCCCTTTATCGTATCGTATATATTATATTATTATTTAAATGAATTAGGCAAATAAAGAAAAATTGCACTAGTCCGCGGTAGAGGTGGGTCCGGCCCTCAAAGAAGTACGAACTATGAATTAACGTGTGGTTCCACTATTGCATCACTGGCCAATTTTATTATTCCTTACTTATCCAGCAACCTTCATATGGTTGAGACGATGACTGATCATTCTGCCCAAGCTATCCAATTTTCTACATTAAAATGTCCTCTATAATTTTTATTCTATGTTAAGTTTTTCGCGTCTCATTTTATTATCTTGTAAACACTGCCTAAACTGCTTACGATACAAAGTAAAAAATGTCAGTTCCAGATTCATTTTACGCAGCGTCATAATATAAATTTCTTAAAACTCAAATAACTTATCTTAAATTTCATAATTCAGATAGTGATATAGTTACGAGGTCGTAGGTACCTACAGGTACGGATTTTTATAACTACCTTCGAGTTCCACATTACCTATATAGTGGTGAAAATCAAAAAAGTCTTATTACTAAGTTTCCTTTACCTTCCATGTGGGTACAACCTCTGCGGGTTAAAGCGTGAAAAACTCCCTTTATATTTTATTTTTTTAAATTTCCTTTTTGTCAAACGCGGACGTCAATGGATAGAAATAAACAGATATCCAAAATACACATTCGTTGCGTTTGGCACAAATAATAGGTTTTTCTAAATTTGCATTGTCAAGGAATAATGCACGTAAACAGTGGAGTGCAATTTATTGTAGCAGTGCCAAATATTAGGATATAACGTGAGTATTGCCAAAACGAATGCCACCTCCGCAAAAATATTTGTTATGACATTTTTTGTATACAAATCTAAATGAATGATTTATCATTATATGCATTCTATCATTTTTTAGGAAAGAATCTATTGATAACTTGAAGCCAGTTGAGCGCAGCGGCACGAAGTGGGACTGTAAAATCGACTGGTTGTGGGTTCGATCCCTACTCGAGGAGATGAAATATTTACTTAAATTTATATTTCCATTGCTGGTGCGGGATACATACAGCGTGAAGCTGATTTGATATATTGACAAGGAGTTCTTAAATATACCGTTTATTTAAAGACATTGAAGTGATTCTTCTCTAATAAGATTGATTCGTATATTTCATGAATCTTATTAAAACTATAATGATATATCCCTATGTATAATATACATAAATGTTCTCTTGGGTGTGATTTGCGTCCATAGCCATTTCGTATAACAACATCAAATGCACCAATATATTATTTCTTTCTAGCTTTTACCTGAAAAAAGAGTTGTTTGTCACACGTGATATACAACTTAAAGACAAAATTCAAACAATTTGTACAACAATAATAGCCTTTGCAATAAATGGACAATGAATCCAATACAAAAATAATATTTCGATTCGGGCCAGTAGTTTTTGAGATTAGCGCGTCAATCAAACGAATTCTTCAACTTCATAATATTACTATCTATAGAATTCAATACTTTTCGTACTTTTAATTCGCTTTTAAATACATAAAATAATTAAAATGTATTTTAAATTTAATTAAAATCGATTCGACAGTGGTCATCGCATACGTACGGACCACGTCACGTCGAGACGCGAAATAGACAAATGCATTACAAATATATCGGTCTGCGTCTAACTATTTATCACGCGTAATTATTAGAGATAGAAACTAGATTTATTTTCAGTGAATATTTTTGATACTTATTATTAATAATCAACGGAATTTAACGCTGATTTTTGGATAACATTTTTTTTTGGATAATATAGTGTCTGGCACTTGTCTCTTTTCTTATCCTCCTCCAGATATAGCGTGAAGCTGAAAAACAGTGTTTTACTCTCTTATCTATATATGAAATGTGTTGTGTGTTGTAACTTTAAGATTTTTAACATTATTTAGTTTTACTCTCAATCATGTTATAGTTAGGTTTAGATGATGTATGTTGAATATATCATCAGCAGATTTTGAGTGCTAATATAAGAAGCAATTTATCATATTAATTCCATACTACAATCGCAGAATGTTATTTGAATTTAAAATATGATGACACACGTAGATATAATAAAAATCTTATATATATAAGATTTTTATTAAAATAAATATATATTAGTTGTTAATCATTGCTGCAGAAATTAATAGCTTCACACCTGAATAATTCTTTATCAATAATCATTTGAGCATTCAAAATGGCGGCAATAACTTTTGACAGTTCATCCTTGCCAGGATTAATATTACGTGTTATTTTTTTAATTTTAAACTCTAAAATAGCACCGACCAAGTGTTTCGCGATGCATCCGAGTGATTCGAACAAATAATAGTTAGAATAGACTATCTAAACAGTAGTCTCGGCTCGAAATAGGGCGCCTATGCAATTATTTTAGCTCTGTCTTTCTGAAAATTGGCAAGAGCTCACACACGGTATTCGCTTGGGAAACCGTTGTAGTGCCGACCAGCGTTACCAGAGCCCTAATACGACCCTACATCCTAGCGAATCACAACGGAACCGACGAATGGATATGCCAATATAAAGTGGCCATTATAAATAAAACCCTATGCGAATAGATAAGTACGTTTCGGTTCTCTTTTTACAGTGATTTATAATGTTTAATTGTGGTATATTATCTGATGTTGCAGCCAGAATTATAATCTAGGTTTGACATAATAATGTCTGATACGAGTGTGTTGAGCCTTTACAACTGCCTGAGTTTCATCTGTCGGTCTCGTTATTTGTACTGCATTAAATTTACGACCGACCACCTTTAATTTTTTCTTAAGTTAAAAATAACTGTGGACAGCAAAACTTTAGTCGTAATAAATATACAATAATGATGGGCTCGCAGTACAATAAACGATAAATAGCAAGAAATATAAAAGTTATTAATAATTCTGCTACAATTTAATACCATATAGAGTAGAGAAAAAAGCCGACCAACGCCGTCGCGGACTGAAAATTTACATTTGTAATCAGCACCATTAACGTCTACAATAAATTGCATTGACATGTGCACGAGCGAGACGCAGCTATCGCGCTAGAGCGAGACAGACAGCCTTCTGTAAGCAGTCGTGGATACAATAGCAACTTTGAGTGAATAAACGAAACATTTTAACTTTAACAGGTATTTGAAATTGTACTTTAAAACTAGAAGAATAGATGCTATTTTCAGTTAATTAAACGTTGGATATAAGCTTTTTATTCTAAGCCGCGAATCGGCGCGTGCGCCTCACGAAAGCGAGGAATGTACGGCGCTGGAATGAGACGGTTATATTTCGGCGTTTTGCATTTCAATTATATTATAGTGTGTTTGGATTTTATGCGTTTGTGAAAAATGCGCGCAGATTTATCGTTTTGTTTTCCGCGTAGTCTATTATCGCATATGCATGTATACGCATGTACATGCATGCGCATGTGCGTACATACTACATGCATGCAAAAGTTACATGTACGCTATATGCAAATGATTGTAATTTATTGATCCGTTCGTAATAACGCACGGCTCGGCTGTGTTTTTGAAAATTAATGAGCCTCTCTCTTTGTTAAACTGTTTATGATTTCCTTGTAAGTTAGGATCGGAATCCTTTTTAAATAATGAATTTTTAAAATCAGTCGTAAGTACTTCACAATGTGAATTAATTCAATACATTCAACAAACGCAACAAAAGCTGCATTTTCAATAGCAAAACTAAACAGTGCAGTGGCTGGAATATATTTCTTAATACAAGCAATATGTACATATTTCTTATATAAACAAACACCTTTCAAGTTTCAAATAAATCGTAAACATAGCACAATAAGTAAGTAAAACAATAAAGTTAACACATAATAGAGTAGCGAGCAGGTGCGCACGCGCAGAAACCGCGGTTCGCATGAAATACGCGACATGCTCAGGTTAATTAATATTCCTATTCTAAGTCTCGACGAAATATTGTTGTTATTTATGCGTCTGCGCAGATCTAGAACAAAACGAGGAATGCCAGCCGACTACAGACACTTGATCATAAATGTGGTTTCATATTAATATTGTAAGAGTAAATTGCTTGTAGCATACTCCGAGATATCGTCGTTTTGTGTGCATAATAATCAGAAATAGTGAGATAGGATACAGTGATGTAAAGCTTGTGGCGTACTAGAAACTATGTGCAATTGAATGTATGAGTGCAATTTTAAATGAATTTGTGGTTAATCATAAATTTAGAATTTTATTGCTACCTTTCCAGTATGTTAACAACTGTGTAATAATATAAGCAGATTATCGTGTTTATGTAAATATTGTATAATTTATATTTTACCATTGACAAAGTAAATTTGACAAAGTGCAGCGTTGAATTCCGCCTCTCAACACGCTATGTCTCGAAGTTAGGCGGAGTTTTAGGAACGAAATGTCCTAATACTAGGTTGCATCTGTATGTTCAGCTAAAAGACACATCTGCTTAGCCCTGTTTAAGTTCTAAAACAAATAACTACCTAAATACAACATGTACATTTAATAAAGCAAGTTTTTATCTTAATTTTTGAAATCTATTTGTAAATATATTTTTTTAAATTTAAACTTTAAGTTCTGCATCGTTTTGTCAACCTGTTTATTTTAATGCCTTAGACGAAAATAAAAAAAGGAAAGAATTAAACTGACATCACTACTTTGATAAATAATAACATTATTTTTACGTATGTATATACAAAAACATATAATATAACAAGTATTGATAATATATCGGTGCCGACGTCACTCGTTCCGCAGACGTCTGGCTATTTACAGGTTGCGTTTTGTTGTGCCACATACATACATACATACATACATACATACACATACACATGGGACGTAAGGACGTGTAATTTTGTTTTCGTTATGACATAACGGTTTGATAACGCTTTATTTAGCTTTAGAGAGTATAAATAAGTTATAAGGGATAAGTTTGTATAATGATTTTTTGTGCAAAGTAAGTACAGTGTTTGTAAAAAAAAATATATAAATTAGGAGACAATAATTTAGCTCTAAGTCAGTCGCAAACTGCACTTTTACAATTTTTATAATATAAATATTATATTAGGCGTATTTGCTTTATAAACATATTATGATATATTTATTTGGCTTCACGTTTATCCCGCACAAAGCAGGATAGGCAGAGAACCTGAGAACCTAGTGTTAAGATACTCCGTTCCCATTAAGACACTTGCATTCCGCATAATACGTGTTGGAGGGCGGAATTCAAAATCGACGCTCTTGCAGCCTCCCCCTTGTGCCACCGGACCACGACAGCCTCAAAATGATTATTTATATTAAATAAAACAGTAGGACTACATTTGTCGGCTATGTCATAAAAAAATACTTATTATTTTTTAAAGATATGACTATTGTCAACGTCAAATAAGTTCCATCCATCATTCTTTTTCATTCATCTTTTTTTCTAAATTTCGAGACATTGTATCTCAAGTGGCATAACTAAACACCGCGCTTTGTCTACCAGAGTGGAGAAAGCCAAATGTAATATTATTTATCAGATTCCTACATGAACCACTACATACAGCCCATAGGACTATTAAGCGACGTTTACGGCAAATCACTAACATTATTAGAACGCCGTCGTAAAGCGTTGCCCGCTTTTATTAACTTGTTTAAACTTATTGCGGGTGCCATTGTAATATAAAATAAAATGGCGGTAAACTTACATAAAATATATAAATATAGGTTAATATATATAAATATGGGTGTTTATTTTTTTAAAATGGCTGTGCTGATTTTTTGTACTTACGTGCCGAATAATAATTTGTTTTTAATTAAGAATAAGCTCGGCATTTGCTGTTTTTCAGTTTCACGCTTTATTTTCCCCTTTAAGTACAGATAGCTAGAGGAATTTAGTGTCAATATTCTTCATTCTGTACTTCCGTTCGAATTGAAAATATTGAGATGTAGAGCGGTGGAATTCAACGCCGCCTTTTTTTCACCAGAGCAAGGAAACGTAAATTTATTTATAATATATATAACATTTTAAATTTAAAACGTATATTTAAAGTTTACTTTTCATAGAAAAAAAATCTCCATTAAAGAATTGTTTATAATATCTTTGTAAATAAACATGCACGTGTTGAGATCTCGTGTAACTTTAATATCTTTTTATGACTGAATTAGGAAATGAAATGTTTACTTCATAATGTCAAGTTTGAAATACTCAAAAGAATTTTTGAGAAAAAAACGACGAACGATATTAAAAAAATGTTTTTCTTCTAGCTTCACGCTGTATACCGTATAGGGTTGATAGAACCTATTGTGCACTCTGTTTCCCGTTTTACACCCAATTTTTGAGAATTTGCATATTGAGTGGCGGAATTCAACGCCACGCTGTCTCGTTACCAAAGCGAAGAAATGAAAATATTTTATTACCCCAAACTGAAACCTAAACCAGTAGAATCGCGATTACAGTCAGACACTGTAACACTGCACTGCGACGACATCATTATTATACTGATAATAATTGATAACAATATTATCATTATCCTCTTTAACGCGACTTAGTTAAAAAAGCGATTTCTGAATGACATATAGAGGAAAAATGAGTGACTTAACACTAAATTAAGTCTGCCTTCTTCCTTTTTCTGAGTATGAGTCAAGGCAAATAGATAAAATAATAAATCTAGATCTAGACTAATATAAACCAGTGAGTGTCATTTTATCGTTTGATATTAAGAGTTGAGTAAATGCCATAATGTGTTCAACGAGTGTGTTAATACTTGCGTTTGTGTGCGCGCAGCTGTTGCCTTTACTTTTTACAGAACGATTTAATACGTAACACTGGAGTACAAGAGATGGTTGTTAGATTTAAAGGGTTTTGATTTTTGTTTTTTTTTTTTGTGTTGTATGTTGTGTGTTTAAAGATCTCGATCAGTATTAGTTACATACTTTTCATTTTTAGTAAATGTATGCTTATATATAGTAAATGTATACAGATATAGGGAGTGTAATATTTTCTATGATTTTTCTTCTCATTCTCATTTATATTATTTTAATTAAGATTTGTTAAAATTTAAATTCTATATAACAATTCTTTTTAGTAACTACATAAATAAGTGTTGACATCCTTAAGTTGTAAGTATGTAAGTTTTCCAAATCTAAGCTTTTGTAAAAAAAAATCAAGTATTAGATCCGCTTATGTTCTATGATCACGCCTTTAAAGGTCACAGTTTCAGGAAACTGATATATAAGGTTTTGTATTCCATTAAAAAAATATATAATTAATCAATTTAATTATAGGCATGTATCTAATAACTACCTCTTGGACTACAGAAATCGTAATGAGAGACTCCAAGTGAACATCCTGTAACATATTATTTAAGTCCCACAACAACACAATACATTAACAGTTTACTTGCATTTTATATTTTCTTCCATACAAAACATGCAATGTATTATATTCTATAGAAATATCATCGTAAGTTGAACTGCATTTTTTTATGTTTTTTCTTATGTGCACCATACATTGACTGTTCGTTATAAACGGGGTTTATAATAAAATCTAATACGACTAGCCTTGTATATCAATTTCGAAGATGTTATCTAATATAATATTTATCCCTTAAGGGCGTTAACCCTGGCCGTTTTTTCCACGAAAGCCAGCTTCCTTTTTATCCCAGTGGTTTTTACTCGATGTTAATTGTTAGCATTTTTTTGTATACGTCATGTTGACAGCCATTTTGATAAATCTTTAATGATTCGCCTTTTGGTCCGTAATCGTAATAAATTAGGACTGTTTAGCGTTTAAAATTTATAAGTAATGTGTCCTTGCATTGTACGGTACCAATATATGGTCGGTATTACGGATTTAAAATGATGAAAAATATGATATTGGCTCACTTTTTGATTTGTTTAAGAAATGGTCTAAATTAACTAAGGGTGATTTTCAATGGTTATATTGATGGTTCGACAATTTCATTTAATTTGATTTATAACTACGTAGAACTTTTAAGTGTATTGCATCTATCTAGCAATATGTGAGAGACGTATAAAGATTATCGTGAGTTATCAGATTTAGTGCTTACATTCGGCAGAAAGTGGAGAACGGAATGTCTTAACACTAGGTTCCCTCTGCCTACCCTGCAGTGTGCGGGATACAGCGTGAAGCTGATAAAAAAATAAAGATAAAAAAAATCTTCTTGCAGTTGAGTATAGAAACATAGCACATGACACAATAACTTATTTTCAATTCATTCGAACAAAACAATAATCTATCTGATCGGTTCTGATATAAAAAGTAATTCAAAATAATAAAGGAAGCCATACTTAAAAGCCATAACTAAATCTAACCCTTTCAATAACCACGCACGTTTCTATCATTTTAAAAATAAAATTATACAACGCCCGCATGTATTACTATAAAAGTACAAAGGGCATCAAAAAAACTCCCTCGCCCTAAAAAGCGTTCCAGAAATATTAAAATAGTCAAAAGAGTTAAAATTAAAAACGAGGGTTAACTCAAAAACATAATCCGAAAACTAACACAGCTGAGATCTCACAATGGTTCCGCTTTAAACCGTATTACTGTTCAAGCCAGTGATAATTTTAAATATATTGTAAGATCGAGACTATATTTTGATTGCAGTAAGTAAGTTGTTAAGAATGAAACATAGTATGTTTTTAAGATTCTTAATGTTTATTCTTCACTTCGAAAGGAAAAATACTGTTTAGTAAACATATCGAAAATTTAATGTAGCAGGATTTGAACCCGCGCCCCTTAGAAACCGCTGCTCCATCCAGCTACGTTAAATTTTTTATAAGTTTTTAAAAACGTATAACATACTTTGTTTATATATAGATATACTTATGCGTAAAGGATAACGCTTATAAAAAGTTTGGAAACCTTACCATATATAAAATTTACTTATAAGACAGATCCTTATTTATTTTTATAAAAAATGGTCATCTTTATTTAAATGCCGATAATTTTAATTAATTATTTTTAATAGATCGTTGCTCGTGACGTTTTTGATTTATCCATAAAACACATAACCAACCTGTAGAGGGTTGTAAAAAAACTACTTTTACTGTTATTAAAGTAAATTTTTAGATTTACTTCTTAGTATCCTCTTAGGCCAGTCGTGGCGCAGTGGCACGAAGTGTGACTGTAAAACCGACTGGTTGTGGGTTCGATCCCCACTCGAGGAGATTAAATATTTACTAAAATTTATATTTCAATTTCTTCGCTCTGGTGTCGAGGCTTAGCGCGGCGTTGAGTTCTGCCACTCAACACGTAATGCCTCCAGAATTCGGCAGAAAGTGGGAAACGGAGTGTCTTAACACTAGGTTCCCTCTACCTACCCTGTTGTATGCGGGATACAGCGTGAAGCTGAAGCTGACTCTTAGTATACCTTTTATTCATTTTTGAAATAGTTTACACTATTATACATGTAATACCAAACAAATTTTACACAAGTTGCCTATACTTCTTTACTTTCTTTCCTTACTTTGAAAGTTAATTGGTACAAAATACAAATATTGTACAAAAGAAAATTTTAAAATGAATCATACAATACACCACATATAATAATTTAAAATCTCAATACATGTTAACTTTAGAGTATATATGGAGTATAGGCGAGGGAACATAAACGCAATTACAGAATGGTACGGTTCCCTTTTGCGTTCCAATTCCACAAAAATGAATCCGCGACGAGTGATTTGACGACTCCAATGGATTGTACGGAAAGTGTTATGCGGTACGGAACGGGCCTTTGAATAGTTTTTTAAATTAGTTTTTTTTTTTTAAATGATGTATGGCCTAAGATTTTTTATAGATACATCTGTAATATGTAGATTTAGAGAAAATTATTTATTATAGAAAATATTTGAATATTTTCCTTTATAAGTGGACAGTCTTGGCGCAGAGGCACAGGCGTGTGCGGCGTGTGTCTGTAAACACGGCAGGTTGTGGATTTGATTCACACTTGAGGAAATAAAATATTAAAAAAATTATCTTCGCTCTGATGTCGAGGCAGAATTTGCCAAAAAATGAGTCTGCCTGCAACAACTTAAATAACTTTTTATAAAACAAAAAAAAAAACTGAAAATTACAAAACAATCATACAGCAATCAACCACAAAAATATTTTTATAATGAAAGAGTACTCAAATCTAAAATTAACATGAGTGAAAACAGAGTTTGTAATGTTCCCATCCACTTGAAAGTGTTTTACTTTTAAGTAATTTCACTTGTGTACATAAACCCCTCGCACGCACACGCACACGCACACAGCACACAGCGCGCGGCCGCAGATGTTGATTCCATAAAATAATATTTCATGTAAAGCACTAACCGCCCGACCGAGGGCGGAAGGATTGAGTTCTATTTTTAAATTTTATATTTCAACAATTCACGGCCAGACTCTTTGTGCCACGGTTTTTTTAACAACAAAAAACGCTTACAATTTGTCCTGTACTGCATTGGCTTGAATTATCTCCGCAGATAAAGAACGGTGATTAATCGTGGACGCTATTATACTTTGATGTTTCTTAATTCATAAATTTATTATTCTCATGAAGTCTAGATCTCATTTTATATCAAATTTGTCCACAAAACAACAAACTGTACGTCAACCTAAAGCTATTCACGTATTCTCCGCGATCATTCATCAATTAAATCGGTCGAAGTCTTGTTATTAAAGAGAACAAAAAAGGAATATGCCCCGAGGCGAGTTTAAAAAGCTTCGTTTCGAAGTAAAGAATGTTGTGTACAATCTTGGTTCAGACAAAAAAGTGACAACAGATAAAAAATAAAGCACAACACAACACGGTCGGGGAACAGATTATCAGCGCTAAAAGGGTTGCTCCCGCGCTCTCCTTCTTTTGTTGCTTCCAAATTCAAACTTCGAGCCCGTACAAGGAGCGTTCGAATGCGAATTCTATTTTTGAATATTCTACCGAGAATTTTTAATTAATGCCGCTCGACTGTGCTCGTATTTTTAAAATTCGTATTCTGTTTTAAATCGACTTCGATATTCAATTTTTGCGTTCGATTCCCGCGTTTTTATTTTTTATTTATGTTGTGCGATAATGACGTTTCGCTTTAAGTGCTTTATTTCGATTGCCGATTTTATTCCGATGTTCTCCTTGAAGGTCGGTAGTTTTAGTGATTAATGGCCGAGATATGTGGAGTGCTTTTTAAACGAAATATTGAATTTAATGATGTTTTGTGGAACTCTCCACGATCTGTTTTTATTTTGCGCGTGGGTGGATTTCTATGGACAATCACAGCGTTTTCACATCTACGATAAAGACGTTGGCGAGTACGCAGTCGTGATTTAGTGTGTGGTTATTATGCGATATAACTTGAGATTTATTGACATTAATAAGAGAGTGTTTGATAAAATTGTGTACGTGCCCGATTAGTTGGCAATTAGGTGTTTATTGCGTACGTCGTGTCACAATGGGCCCGTATGAGTGAGCATTGGGAAAACTTACGAGGTCCCAATTGGAATGAAAAGCACAAATTGATACCAGAAATTTAAATTCATACAAATATCAATAAACTTAAGTTATCATACTTTGAAATCCAACTTGCTTCATTGAATATTATTATGAAATAACAAAAATGGCACGTAAATGTTCATTAAAATACAGAAATAGCGCAGATGGCTTGAAAATAATATAAAATTGACATATAAAATACATATAAAGCTATATCTGGCGTGTTTGAATTAGAAATCTAAATGTCAGAGCATCGCTAGGCGATGTGTATATATATGTGTACATACTCGTATATGAATACGTGGACACTCAGCATTTATCATGCACTTATGAGTAACCAATAACTCGCATTAAGGGGTCGCTCGACACACGCACAGCATACGCAAGTCGTTGCCCTCGATACGCAAATGGGACCTAACACCTATTTATTGGATGTACTTATTGCTTTTGTGTTAAAAAATATGAGAATTAATTATATATTTAGTAAGTCTAAGTTTAATTAAATAAGCATTTCCCTCACTATCACATCAAGGTAAACTTATTTTTTTTCCGTAAATATTTAGATATGTGACAAGTTTTATAGAGATGTCAATTTTTTAAATTATAATATATTTACAAGAAATTCTAATTTTAAAATATTAGTAAAACAATAGGATAGAAGATAGATAGATAGAATAATTTAAAAAAAATGTTAAAATCACACACAATGTCTTACAAATACTTAAACACAATCTAACAACGGGGTAACGTTAACATGTCCGTCATCTTCCCAAGCAATAGTAATCATTCGATCGTATAATAGCTTCACTTAATATTCCATTTTCGAAAATATTTGAATCGTCATGCTCGTTCCATTCCTTTGTATCGGCTGCTGGTGTGTATCAGATTTTAAATTTGGAATCGATTCCTATTGGTTAAAATTTTAACGCTCAATCAGAATGCTATGCTATAATATTTGACAATTGTAGGAATATTTTATATATTTTTATTTTTTTAAATATTTCACAAACAACGATATAACATTTAATATGTTATTTCGTAACTTGCTTTGCTTGTGCTTATCTGTAAGTTAACTTGTAAGTTTTATTTTGTTATATTATCGTTTTATATATAAATCTCATGAAAAGTTTTATTAAATTGCGAAAAAAATGTTTATAAAATACGTTAACGTGTTTTATTTTTGGTTCCAGGTACAAATCCTAATCGTGTAGTGCACAAAAGGAACAAACGGAAACAGGCGAATTGTCACGAACTTTACCAAGAAATTAACGATTACATCCTAATTGAGAAAAGGTTTCTTATAATGTATGCTTTTTAGGAACTACTTAGTATAAATTTGAATATACTCATAGGTTCCGAATGTGTATGTTAGTTTTTGTAAACATTACACGTACTTTCATCGATTTAGCCATATATTATCTATATTTCAAAACCCTAAAATATTGTTATTTAACACTTTATAATATATTCTAAACAAAGTTATCGCAACTCGTCCCTTGCGTGATTTTATTACTGTCCCCTACCCTTGAGTTTATTTTAAAAAATGGAAAGCTGAGCGTATTCAATAATTGATGATGGAACTGGACTCACCCCTTCGTAATCTCGTTGAGGGATAACGCTCACATACAGACATATGTATTTGTGTTTTTATATACAAATATGGATTTATTTAGGTTTTGACTGCATATAGGATTACACTTTAGTAGACTATGCCAGTTAGCTTTAACTTTAGCTTTTGTAAATATATATTTCTAAAGACTTAGTATACAATATATTAATAAGAAGTTCAAAAGAAATATCACCAATTATATTGTACATTTTGAAGTTAGTTCAAGTTATTTTAATATATTTAACTAGGTCCCTTAGTTAGGCATTCTCACCGTTACTTCGAGGCGGTAATTTTATAAACGTAGTGTTACGTATACTATTAACACCTTAATTAGAACCCGACTACGCGTTCACAATTACAATTGACATCCATACACCTGGCAACTACCCGTCTACACTAATATGTACCGTTTCACTGAAATATCTTCTTTATTAAGATGCCATACGATCAAAAATGTATTAAAATATTAAGACTAATGAAACGTTTAACCGCCTTTACAATCAAGAATCGATAGCGAATGTATTGATATTAAAAATCGTGTTTTTGTCCGTTCAAAGTTGAAACAAAGCGATGGTAATTCGTATGAAGTGACTTGCACTTCGCCCGCTTTGTTCCTCTATTCATAAAACGTATCTATTTTTTTTAATCAAAGATAATTGTCATTAATAATTGTGTTCGAGATAGATGTATTGGAAGTTTAATTTGGAAATGGAGTGGAGGTTACATGTTGCGTCGCTAATGACCTCCCTATAAGAGCATGTTAAATGAACAGTACAATTTTGAAAATTTTCGATTTTAAGTTTATTTTTCGTGAATGTCGACGAGTTTCGTTGTCTGAATTATTTATGAACAACTTACTTGCAGAGACTTTCGCTAACGTTTTTGGGAATAAATTCATCGAAAAACGCCTTTTATACAGCATTAACATTATTTATGTGAAACCGAGTCCGGATCGGAGGAAATATGATTTTGGAAACTCGATTGTCTTCAACTTAAATTCTTTTTGGTATCGAAATAGTGAGTTTTGACGATAAATTTATTTACGAATTCGCCATACATTGGTATTTTTCTACGAAACAGAGAAGGATTTTATGAATACCATATTTAGGAGTAAAAAGTCAGAACAAGTCGGAGCAAGCCGAATCCAATGATTGCTCCGTGAGATACTTCGTAACAATGTGATTATTTCCTTTTTAATGGAATATACGGATTCCATTTACTAAGAAACAGAATAATCCATCGTAATTTAGCAAAAAGTTTACTTGGAATTTAATAATCGGATATGTTGATAAATGCACGCTCCGAGATAAGTTGTTTATAAATACCATTTATAATGAATGAATATTTCCAACTCGGCGAATACTTCGTTCTCGATATATGGCTAACTTTAACTCGATATCGCGTATTTTTACCATTTTTTTTACAATTCTAAAGTAATAAGGTCTAGACAGCAGTAATTACGTAGACCGTGTATTTCGAGTACACATATATGTATGTATGCACGTAGTATTAATACGAATTATCCTCTGACCTAGATTAGGTTATTAAATATTCTAGATTCGTATACAATGGTGACCATAACGTCGGATTATGCAAAAGTAACAAAATACATTTTTCGGTCGATAATGGTCACTTGATACGCCGAAAACGGCATAGAAAGTCGTAATAACAAATTTGATGTCGTATAGAATAATTTTACCGAGACGTGAGCGGGAACCGACTCCAGGAGTTGCATACTGATGGGCTACGAGTTTTCCGAATAATATATACGTTTTCACCGAGAATAATATAATTACGTTACTAATATTCGCTACATAATAAATGCTAATTGGATTGCGCGAGCGCATATAAGATAAATGTGAATTCCACTGACATTTCTATTAAGTTTATTTTAGAGTATGTCTAATGTCAGTGTACACTTGCTGTAAAAAAATAATATGTTATAAATCGAATTGGAAAAGAGTGGAATTATAAGTATCGAATAGAGTTTGGCGGCTTAGTTTTTATAAACTAATAAAATATAAATATTTCATTCCATTTTAAAGTTGTCAGATTTAAAAGTCACTACGTCTACTTATAGTCTTATTTAGAAAACGAGTATTTGATCGATCGGAGCGTCAAAATGAAGATAAAATATCAATTTACATTCTAACAATTTAGCTAAAAATGTTATTCTTTTTAAAAAATAAAAAGCTTATTTCTATATAATATATTATTGTTAGAAATGTAATTTAACTATGCTATATAAAAGAATCGTCGCAAGTCCACGACCAGTTATAACTTATAAGTAATACTAGTAGCCATATTGCTATTGTGAAACTTCAATAACTGCGTAGCCCGCATATTAAAAACCATCGCTCGGACTAAACTGCCGGCGAAAACGGGAAACAATCGCCCGACCATATTTGAAATCGTTTGAATATGGAACTATTTAAAATTTCGAATCCGTTGCGTTATCGCCGCGACGTGCTGGCGTTTCCCGATTGTTCTTTTTTAATTTGAAATTGGAACGCTATGACAATATCCGTTTAATAACACAAACTGAGTGAGTGTGTTCCCTTGTCTAGCTTTTTTGTTGGTTGATGGCTCTGAATACTATAAAAAAATAATTTTAAAATTTTCGCAAATAAAATTTTTGTCACCTGCAGAACGCTTATTAATAATTTATCTTTCTTTGAAAATCGTATTTCAAATTTACTCTATGCACTACTTTACCTATGCTCATAAATAAAGTAGGTAGATGGCAATTCAATTTTTTTTATGAACTATATACACTATGTATGTTTTTTATAAATTGAATTAGTTAAGTATATCTTCTCACGAGTATTAGATAAAGCAATTACTTAAGCCGTCGTCTTATAAGAATGTTATCATTTAATAACCGTATAATATAACGGTAGAGACCAAAAACGACTTCGTGGATCAAGTACCTTTAATGCTAAACACTACAAGGCTTTGCACTTCCTTTACCAAGTCCAAAAACAACAAGCTGTTATTGAACACTTATTTATATTTAAAATTTAAATTTTATTTTAATTGTATTATTTAATTTTAAATTTATATTATCATTTTAGTATTAAAGTAAATTATGTAAAATTCTGATTGCGAAGGAAAGTTTAATATTTAGATACTGTTGTCTTTATATAAAGGTAAGGTAAGTTCAAGCAAAAAAGTATTTCATATTTTTAAATTCTTTTTTTTTCTTTTCTTTTAGAAGACCTTTAGAAATAATGTGAGTTAGCTATTTTCACCAATAGACACTTCGCATAGCAATTATTATTATTTTTTAAATTTAAATATTACATACAGTGTACTTTTATATTTTTATCGAACGATAATTTATAAAAGTTATAACCATTTATTTGTCTTTGCTTTTCCAATTTTAACACTGAACTTCAAACTGAAAGTCAAATCTATCTAAATTTAAATGCGGGCTACCAAAATATAAGGACCAATCCTCCAAACGTAAATTACCAGAAAATGTAACAATAATAGTCCCTTCGAAACAATATCGTGAGCAAAGTGAACTTCAAGGCTTCAAGAATAGAAGTGTAATTTGTGTATCCTATGGTGAACAAGCAAATTGGTGACTTCCTCGATTTTTATGTTTATTGATAAAGCGTCTCACAATTGCTACAGATTTGGTCTTGAATTGAACGAACCCATTGTGGATTAGTCGCTTTTATAGACGACGCAACAGACTGAGCTGTTTGAGTGCACAAAGTAAAATGCTACTAGTAAAATATTATATCGAAGATTGGAGTAACCAAATAAAGTTATTATTTTACCAATTTTAAAACGCAACGATCAATTCATAACGCAACGATAGCCAAATTTTTGTTTATTACTTCAGAAATTGTGTTAGCACAAAGTTTGTTGGACCCCGCGTCCACTTACATAACAACCCTTCCAAAAAATAGAAAATAAAAAACCGAAGGGGACTTTAAAATCGTTATTATAATCTCGGACGCCATTTTGCCTATGGGGACGCGCCCTTCAATTTTAAATCTTTTTCCAACAAAAACCCCTTTGATGTTTATGCATTTCGGCAATATCTCCCGCACCACTAGATACATGACATTTGGCCATTTCGAAAATTTTGCAGATGGATATTTCAGATTAAAACTTTAATGTCAATAACTATCTGTTCGTGCTAAAACATGACACCGAGTATTATTTAATCACCCTTAAATTACTAACCTTTATGCGTACCTAATATATTATAGACATAGTCTAAGAAAGCGTTCTATATTTTTATTTACGACATTAGACGGTGTCAAATGTACTTTTAAGCTGTAGTTATAATGTCGGTCACACTTGAACAACAATCAGCATTAGCGCAACGTCCTATTAATCAACTCATTTACAAGACAAACACTTCAAAAAAAGAGACGTGTGGGAAAATGTATGTAACGCAACACATTCCAAATTCGAATGAATCTGAAAGGCGAGTGAGATTTGAAAAGAGAATGAGATTTGAAAATAGAACATGCCATTAGGAATGAATACAATGGTCTCATTGGTCGATTTGAAAAAGGGAACAATTTGTTAAACGTCAAATATGAACTTTTTTATTTCCGTTGTAATGAAACGCGGCGCAGTGTGATGCCTAGTGTAGTACGAGGTTTTTGTTGGATCACCGCGCTCGTTTCTCATTCGGTCCGTCCGTCCGTCTGCTATACTTATTAATGTCAAAATTTAAATAGGAATTTGAATAGCCCAAAATGCCAAAGGCGACAAGATTATTACGTTATTAAACTCTTTCAAGCGCAAGAAACGTCCTAATTAATAGCCGTTGGAACGTGCAAAATGATTGGTAACTTAACTGCTTATCAGATGTACGAAGATACATACATACATATATAAAATAAAAAGTTGAAACAAATAATCACATAGACGTTTATACAAATAAGATACAATGATAGTCGAACTGTATTTTTTGCGTTCACTGCCTACATATTGTCTACTCTCTCATGCATTCAATTCTATGGCCGACAGACTTTCTATCTAACAATCGTTTATCGGGCGATCACAAACACGAGCAATGACATGAAACTATCAATATTTCTAATAACGTTTAAAAACAAAGTATTAGTTTCGTATACGCGAGCGGCGGCCATATTAATCATTGGAACGAATTTCCGTGCGCCATGTCATACGGAGTTCGTTTATTAAAAATGTGACGTATCAAGATCAACATCTCATAGAATGCGATAACAATATATGAGGGCGCGAGGCGCGAGCGAGACGAGCGTGTGCTGACATTTCAACGGGTCATCAACCCTACGAGCGTCCTTCTCTAACTAGAATTCGAATTTGATTTGAATTGTTCCTAATTTTTTAATATTGACCCGTTCGCTCCGGACTCCGGTCTTTATGTACTCATTTTTATTTCCATTCACATGGTTTATTAAAATTTATTTCGACTAGATACTCCGCTGTTGTGCTTCCGTTTGCCTCTTAATAGTCTGGTAATCCATAAAAGAGGAATAAATGGTTGTAAAATATCGTTAAGTAATTTTATATCTTTACAAAGATTGATAATAGCCCGCTTCCAACTAAAATCGCGCCGCTCAATCGCGTTTTAAGAATTCAGTGTTTTTTTACTCGACTGGTTTTATATTACTGACATAACTTTGAATATATTTGTACGTAAAGGATTATGATACATCGGTACATCCATATGAATAGTCGTTGGTTTTTCAATTTGCGTTGCTCATTCCGCATCGTGATTAAGATATTTTTTGCCAAAAAGTTTTTGCGAGCGAAGTTTAGATGTCAGATCGAATAGTTCTAATTATTGCCGGTAATGAGTTTACAGTTAATTTAATTCGTTATATTAAGCGGACGTGCTCAGAAGTTCCGCAGTGGAGACTAAGTACGGCCGCGCGCCGCCGATACAAAACGATCGCGAGGCTCAGGATGCATACATTCCATTTATACGCCCCTAAGCCTAAATTAAAATGCAAGAACACAGTTCTATTCGAAACAAAAGGTACAAAAATGTTAAGCAACCCATAGGAGAATCATAAGCGGTCATAACTGGTTATTCCGATCCATTTATGGCGATGTAATCCTATTGTAAGATCCTGCCTCTATAACGTGGACGTGTGTGCGTACAAACACACATAACTATAAAATGTGTTCAATCATTAATTTTGTCTGTAATTGAACGAGTTGCGATCTTTGCCTGCAAAAAGCTGATGTTTCTTCGAAACTGAGCCAAGTATTAAAGTGTACCGATCGGATGACGGGCACCGACATCTCGAATTTATACGTTCATAAAATTCTTTTGTCAAATTTACGTCGGAGTTCCCAATAAAGTGGACGCGCACGTTGAGCGCTGAATTCTTTACCGAAATCATCGTCTACTCGGGTTTTTCTGCCGGTTATTATCTTTCGTATATACGCATGAAAACATTTACTTCTCCCCATTAGAGGTATACAGCTTTGAAATTCTCAAAATTTTGACAAAGATTAGACCGCGTTCAGAACCTCGATCGAGTTTCATACCCTGCCCAGCGTCTGTTCATAAGCACAAAAAAAACATCGACGCTTCGCCTTAAAGAAAGTGAGCACACACAATCGATAATTACTCAAAAAGAAAAATCTCTACCGAAAACGCATTCATCATTTATCTGCGGTCCATATCAGCTACTTGAACAAACTACTTTTCTATTATTCATTAGTTGATTGTACCGTGGCGGAGAGAGAGGGGGCGGGAGGGCGGAGGGGATAGGGGGGAGGTGGAGGTCCGCCTGTGCTGCAACGACCTGAAATTCGGTAACCGACTTTACATTAATAATTACTTCTCAAAATAATGCTAACTTTGATGCACGACTCCGATAACGATTGGTACGGTCGGCAGCTACCACGATACGACTGCCGCAGAGTAACAAATACAGTGCCTAATGTCTTATTAGAAATGTCTTCTAGTTAGAATTTTTTAACAATCATAACAAGGAAATAAAGTAAATGGAAAACAAAATTAATATAATTACATATACAATCATTTTTAACTGATCTAGAACATCAAATATAGAAATATGGCATATACTAATTACATTAAGCGCGATCAATAAAACAAGATTTGGTGACCAATTTCACATTTTATCTCCACCATTGTTTTGCCGTTTCGTATAAATAGATCACTTATCTGTCATACAAGAATCCAAAGCTGACGGATTGTCCGACTGGTTATTTTAAGCTGTAATCTTGCGCAAGCTATAGGTTGCATCAGTTAATTAATTTCATGCGACGTCAGGATCGATCACACCAGTTCGGTTTAGCATAGATCAAACGTATGTTTGTTTGTTGACGTGACAAGTAACGTTACTTAAATCGTGATATCTGTATGTGATGGAGATGGTGATGGTGATATGGATGTGGAAGTGTCTCAATATTATTTATTAGTTTAGAAAGTATTTAAAAAGACAATAGGTAAAGAGTATTAGGCGGTTAGGGGATTTCAGGTCATTAGATGTTGGTTAGTGTCTGATTGTAGATATGATAGTTTTGATTTTAATGATCGCCTTGAGGGATTTTTTTAATTTTTTCGACTTCATACTGTACTCTAAATATAACCGCATCGCATCATTAATATGCAATATCTAAAAAAAATACAAAATATGGAGCACAGAGTGATTTACAATTCTTTTCCTTTTGAGATATAAAAAAATAAACTCAACCCAATTACATTTTCTTATAAAAAACAATATTCTTAAGTAAAGCCATTATCAGATATATATTAAGCATTCCATTAATTTACATACAAATGACATAAATATTTCATGCTGCTGTCCGTACACCACGTGCTCAAACACGGCAACAGCCAAACGCGAATGTAGGGATTTTTGTTATACCAATATCAAACTACAAGATATTATTGAATTCAATTTATTACACAAATAATTCAATGTTACAAAACAATTTACTCAGAAACCATATAATTAATTGACTATACCTACCTACTCGAGAAATATCTGATGTTAATCAATTTTAATTTACTATTATTGCTTAATTACGATTTGGTCGCTGTAACACGGTTGTGATATGCATGGTTGTGAATGAAGATAGTGGGCTCACTTCCCAAACGACAACATATACAATGTAAATATTTCTCAGATTACCCAGTGTACGACGTATCTTAGGCTTATTCTAAATGGGCCTTTAGAATACAGAGATAACACAGTTATAGCCAAATTCTTAAGTCATTGCTTTTTGGATGGCGGAAATCAACGCTGTGCTTGGCCTCGTTCCCTGAACGAGAAAAATAAAAATATTAAAAATTCATTTCCGTAAGTGGGAATCGAAACTGCTACCGTCGAGTTTACAGCCGCGGTCCTACTGTGCCACGAGGGCCTCAATATACAAATAAATATTTTATTTACATATTTAATTATTTATGGTATAGCGTAAACAAAACTTCAATAAATAAAAAAAAGTAATCGAATGGACTTTTATAGTATCAACAGATATGAATCCGACGTCTAATATTAATGTAAATGAGTCGATTAATGCCAATTTAAAAAGCGATGGTTACATTTTTATCTTTATCACTAAAAGCATGTTAATATTTAATTTTTTTTAGACTTTTTCACTCGAATTTGATTTATGAAGTAGTTAGTGATACACCACTCCCCATACATGTTGTATTATTTTAGAGAGTATATTAAATGACTGAAAATGTAGCATATCCTCGAGTGGGAATCAAACCCACTAACATCGTGTTAACACTCAATTATGTCCTAATTAGATGTTGTTGTTTATTTAGCTTTATTTGTAGAAATTTATTAATTTAAGATGTTTATTAGTGCCTCGAACGCAGAGGTCACATACAGATGGCAATCTTATATAATCTCGGATATTAACGCCGCATTTTGTTTAAGTAAATCGGAGAAATTAAATATTTTTACAGCTATGGAATTCGAACCCGCAATCATAGTACAGTCAATTGGTCTACAGTTAATGGGACGTATATTATACATTGAAACCCCACAATTAAAAGTTTTATCAAAAAAAAAACATTCAAATTACGACAAAGAATAGTGATAGTGCAATTCAAAACACTTATTTAAATTACAATCTCACTTCATAAAGAGTTACGTTATGTTGCTAGTTGCAGTTCAAATATTGGGCCAATATATTCTAATCTATTAAATAGTATGGTGTTTGTATAGCCTTGGTATATTGGTCCATGTGTAGCCAACATAACATGTAACAACTATGCCTCAGGCACTTACGGTACATACTTCGCTCTAAATTCTTATGTCAGAATCCGATTAGAAATTTCGGTTTGATGGAAAACTGTTGTGCCAGTTTATATTATGTTGAGACGTTAAAAAAAGTTAAGGCCTGTCCACAATGAGATGTGATGGTAAATGTTGTAACGGTAAATATTGGTAAATAGATAATTAGATAGGTTTATCTTTTATACTTGGTAAGTAATTGAGTGGTTATTTTAATATAATATTATATAGGCAAAGCGCGGCGTTGAGTTTCGCCACTCAACACACAGTGCCTAAAGAATTGGGCAAAAAATGGGAAACGGAAGCGTCTTAGTGGTAACAAAGTATCATAACACTTCCAAGTTCTCTCTGTGTACCGTGCTATGTGCGGGTTATAGCGTAAAGCTAAAAAAAATTACAAAATAATTTGTAAAAAAAAAACAACGTAATTACTTTAACTTATTATCATAAAATTATCAACATCTAACAATAATTAATTTTAATACGTTATTTTTTTTAATTTCCAAAAAAAAATCTATCCGATCTCGTGTAAACAAGCTCCAAAGTAATATCCACTATTACGCGTCTCGAGATAACGCGATCTGTGTGAAACGATACATAATTACGAACATTTTGTATTTTTTTATTATACCTGTAATGTCGGTGCAATTTTGGTTGTTTCTATTCCAATAAACATTAAGAAATATATTTTTGGTAAATTGCTTTTGTAGCTTTATTCTTTATCATTTATTTTTATTAAACAGTTTACTTTGATTCTACTATAACTTTGGAATTTGATGACGATTTCAATTTAGAGTTTACATAATTAGAAGACAATAATTTAAGACGGTGATATTCTGTAGCAAAGGACTGATTAAAGATTTACAGAATTATTCTTACTAGGTTTTTTCTTTCTTTTTATTTTAGCTTTGGAAAAGTATATCGTGTAAGTGATATCTAGAAAAAATCTCAGGTACATTTCGATTGATCAACAGACTCAGCACATTATATTTTTTTAGCTTTAGTCGTAATATAAACAAGTAATGTTTACTTTACTCCCAAATCTTTATGTCAATACTTCGAAATCGAGAAAAATTACAAATTTTCTTAAGTGTTTGATTCTACACTTGAATACATAGGTTTTAGTTATAAAAATAATATTAAGAAGGGCTCTCGACACGTAGATATTTGTTTTTACTAACTTAGTAGTGTAAAGTGTTACTTTAATATTTTATAACATTTCGTAGATATTTGCTGTGTAATTGTTTGATTAATATACTCCTTTAAAATTTTTACTATCAGGAAACTATATTTTTAATTATCTATACATTGTTAATAAATAATAATGCTACCGTTAAAATAACTTCATTTTGCTTTGCTTGGTATGCCATGGAAAAAATATTATATTATATCTCTATATACATCTCGTGCGCTCGAACTGATCGAATCAAACGCGAAGGAATTCGAATTTCAAAAACTGTAATGATTGATTGTCAACCAATGACAATCGCGTATACAAATTCCTAACCAATTTGAATATCGAACGAGTTCTTTTTTGTTGTTAGTAGCGCGTGTTGCCAGTAACGTTTCCACAGATACCACAATAAGCAATTACTTTAATTTTTTTTCACTCTAGGAGGCTATTGTTTGAATTAATGAGGCGATGTTTTTGTTGAGTTGATTAGGATGCATAATGATATTTTAAATATAAAAAAAACAATAAGATTAATATACAATAAGATGTTTAATTACTTTTTAAGTATCGATTCTTAATGATAAGTTTATATCAAAAATATATTTGTTTTTTTTATTACAGTACATATACAGTATAGATTAAAATAAATTTAATGTTGTATATCAATTATATATCTGTACTAATACTAATATCTCATAAAAGGCATGCTTTGTGTAAAGTAACCCAATATAACTAGATGCATTCAACAAGCTTAAACAACTGCGTTTAAAAAGCCATATGTTTTAGGGCTGCTTCCGGTCTTACTTCATAATACTTAATGATGTGTATATCTCATTATATATTTCTGTTTGTATTAAATATTGTTCTTTATTGTTTTAATTCTTTTAATTGTTTAATATGATATAACGTTGTGTCGTCGGGGGAATGAATTATTTTATATTTTCATTTCTTCTTTCCAAAAAAGGTAAAACGCGGCGTTGAATTTCGTGAAGCTGAAAACATTTATTTTTCTGGAAAAACTTGGATATGTAAAGGCTAATAAATTATTACAATGTAAGTATATTTAAATTTACTTGGTTTGTTTCTTGGTCTTGGTCTATCTTATAAAATATAGATAAAGAAAGAATACAAATTAATAGGCATTCCCGTACGTACTTAAATAAAATCTTCAAAACAGATGCCAGCCCTATGTTTATCTTACATTTATATCACTGTGTGCGTAGCTTTATACGTGTATCTAGTAATTAAAGTATGGAAATAGTTATATGCGTTTTGAAGTGTTTTCTTCATAAAATTCAAGTGGCTGGGAACTCTTAATGTCGTTGAACTTTTTTTTAGTAGGTAATACTTATCGAATTAAATCATAATCGACAAAAAATTTCGTGGAGACATTTCAAATAAATATATTGAAATATAGTCATTGTTGAAATGACATTTATATTACAGAATTTAAAATTATGATTGTATAAAATATATTTCTTAACTAAAAAATATCATAACTTAAAATATATCACTTACGTCTATATTTATAACACGCTTAATAATTTGCATCGCGCTGCAGACAAGATCTCCATATATAATTTATATTAATCTTATGTTTTAATCTACTCCATATAATATGTATCTAATAAACTATTGTAGATACAAAAAAATTGTTTATAACCACTAAACCGGTAATTTGAGTGAATGTTGCGAAATTTGAACGGTTACAGAGGTCGTTAATCTCTCTTGATCTAAAAGTGTCTATTTGTTTGAAAAACGTGTGCGATGTATGAAACTAGACTGTGTGACGTTACTTGACTATTCATTAAGAGCTTATAGGTACTATAAACTCTTAATGAATAAGTGTCAATTAATAAAATACTAGTCTAGTCTCTAACATAAGAAAAAACATTGAAAAATATTTGAAATTCATATACATTTCGCGACTTTGTATGTATTACAATTATTTTTCGGGAAATATTAATTAATATACTTTTACAAAACTAAATTAAGTTATCAAGTTGAAAATCGATTATATTTATCGGGCTGTATAATGTTTTTCCACAAATACGAGATAACTATTTCATACTAAATAAAAAAAAAACTAGGACAATGGCGCGCTCACCTCACGACCGGCCCACGGTAATTGAAAATAATAATTGAATTCGAATTAAGAATACGAAATCAGAACAGAATGCGTTCCATATTTGAAATTCGCGTGGCCGCGAGTCTACGCTGTGTTCTTTTTTAAAATTTGAATTTGGAATCGTGTGTGCTCTATTGTGTGGCAAAATGAAATTCGCGTTGCGTACTTCGTTACTTAAACTTGCTGACCGTTTTATATTGAGCCTTAAATCCATAGCTAATACTTACTTCATAAGATCTATTAACATTGGTATTGGAGAACAACGTTTTGTTAAATTTAATAGAGATCAATACAGATAATTTACGAAACGGAATTTACTTACACGTTGCTCAACTCTGACCTAGAAATGGCAACTAAACAAAATAAGCAATTAATAATTTATCGAAGCCTTTGCCTCCCAGTTAATTGAACGGTCGCTAGGCAAATAAAATATATGTTTGTAGGAATGTGTGTATGTGTGTGCAATCGGTCGAACGTGACAAGTGTGACAATCACGCTACGCTAACACCGGAAATTTATGAATTTAAATGTGAAAAGTGTTAGGAATTTAATGACAGAGTTCGAAGTAAACCGCGCCATGTCTTCCTGGTGCTCTATTACATAAATATTGAATAGTTTCATTGTTTATGGTTGGACGTCGACGCATAGATTATTTTATTTGTTTTTTTTTATAATCTTACATAAATATATGTTATATAAAATGTGTTTGAAAATTTATATAACTTATGTCATTGTTTTTATAAACGGACAAAAAGTTTCCAATTTTTTTTGTTTTCTACAATTAAGCCAATTTTAATAATACAAAATATTCGTAATAATTATAATTTTTTAATTCACAACATCTAATAGTTGGGCAACGCTTACCTAATTAGGCGTTCATATGACAGCTACAAGGCGTGGCCTTATAACAGACTGTGACACACGGACGCACAGCACGGTAATTCTCCTTTGTATGCTAATACAGAATTATCTAGCCTCTCGAAATTGTAATCTTAATACTTGCTTGGAATTTCTTCATCCGTTGTTCGGTTTGTAAGTTACTACGAGAGTTCAAAAGTTGCGATGATCGCGCGCTAGTTTATATTTGAATACAAAAGTATCACAGATAAAAAAAATATAAACACAATTTAATATAGAAACAAAAAAAAATATATACTATCAAAATTAATTTAAGAAATAAATAAATCGCCTCTTTCCCTAAGATTAGACAAGTAATAGTTGAAACGATCGAATTTATAACCGGAGGTGAGTACTTTGGTAATAAACCAGTTGTTTGACAGCTCGTGATAGCCGTATTAGTCTATACGGATATGGAAATTTGTAATAAGTTATATTTTATTTATTTTTTATCTAAAATATTATAAGAAGTATTCTAATGTTTAATTTATCAAACATCCAATTCTAGGTATATAATTTATCTTACAGTTTAGTGATCGTAACTGTTTACTATGATAAAAGACGCGGATTCGAATTTTGTATTAATTACAGACTTACATTGACAATGCTATCATAAGTTTTTCCTATACGGTAAAAGAGTGAAAAAAAAAACAAAAATAACCTTCTTTTTACAGAAACATAATTTTTCCCTAAAATTAAAAATCATGATTTGAGCTTTATGTAGCTATAGAAAGCTCAAGTTAAGTACCTACGTTAAATAAATATTTCTCCAAACTGTCAAAGCTTCACGTCGCACTAGCAAAAATACAGTAAATAAATGTCATGACTCAGTTAAAAAAAATAATGATTAACGGAGATGTCACTTAATAGTTATTTAATTTAATAAATAAGCCAGTTGCTGTTAAAAGATTTGTAACTTCCACGCGGTATCCCGCAAACAGCAGAACAGGCAGAGGGAACATAGTGTTAAGGCACTCTCTTTATCATTTACCACCGAATTCTGGAGGCATTGCGTTGTCGGAGCTGAACCCCATGTTTATGCCTCTACACCAGACGGAAGAAATGAAAATATTAAATCTTTCTTGGTATATTTTGAAAATAATTCTCTAGCATTCTTAGTCTATGAATAAAAACGCAAAATGAAAACGTGAGTGAGTGACCACTATATTATTTCTCAAGAAGGAAACCCTTAATAAAAATTCTCATTTCATTCTTCCAAATTAAGTTTACAACAATTACTTATTAGTAATTATTCTGCATACTTCCTATCATAATGCGTACATTTATTAAATATGTAAGTAAATCTATTTATAATTTCGCATTAAGGATTCAATGCATTATACTTTCTAGTTACTTCGGTTACCTGGTCATTTAACAGGTCACGTTAGCAAGTGCACTGAGTATTGTAATGTTGAATGAAGCTACTCTGATAGAAGTGTTGTTGAAATTGGTCCTTTGTGGTCTATTATTACGCAGTGAACTAATGTATTGCATAAATTAATTATATAACCTCAATACAGAAGTTTGGTAATTATATATATTGTTATATTATTGGGAAGTCAAACTAAATATATAATAGATAATAATAAATACATAAATATACAAAAAATAGTTATTAAATGTCATTTCAAATTATTCTTAACATAAATCTAAATTAAAATATCAAAATGATGAATGATGTTGATGATTATTAATTAAGCTAAATATGATATTCACTTTACAAATTCGTGGTTCCGGTCTAGTTAATACAAAACTATGAGGTTTTAGTTATTATACAATCGTCTCATCAGCTAGTAGATACAGGTTAAATACATAATTATACTTTGAAGTTTCTGAGTTATTCTATATTTTAATGTTAATTGCATGTTTTGAAATACTCTCCATTACAATTGAAATAGGGAAAATACATACATAAAAATAGTTTTAGTAGTCTCAGTACATAGAATGAAGTCATTTCTATTTTTCTAGTTCATAGTAATATTATGACAAACGAACATCTAACCACATATATAATATTAAAGACAACAATATATGCACGGTGGCACAATTACTTATGACACTTGCAATAAGTCTTTATATTATAAATTCTGCACGCGGATGCACAGACCATCGCATTTTAAATCACGGCCTTCGATGGCAGGAAAATGACGATCATTTGATAGAAAATTAACATTTCATTATTTATTTAAGTGAATATTATATGTAAATGAGCATTTTAATTCTAGGTCTCGAGTTTAATAATTATTCTGATCACCTTTAGTTTTATTATGGGAACGCATGCTTTAAATAAGGTTCGCCTAGGACTCGTTTATAAGTTTTATAGGATTTTGTACGAAATTAATGTAAAAAATAAATGTTTCTAAAAATAATAAATAGTAATATGAGAATATGAAAATCTAACCTATTATTTAAATAACCCACCATTCAATAATATTTTAATAAAACCTGAATCAAAGATATATTTTTTTCCGACCACAACAATAATTTTGACAGGTGATAAATTTTTCAAAACGTTTTTTTTTTTGATAAATCCATTTAAACAATTATCAAATCTGAGTCAGCCTTAAATATACGAGCTGTTAATTTAATAATGTCGCTCATTAATTTTTTTTCCGCTATCAAAATCGTACGACTAATTTCTTTTGCCTTCCTACACGCGTTTTAAATAATTGATGTCTATGACGCTGTGTTATACAGCTTTTGTAAATGTATATTTTATTTTATCTATAATAGAAACAATTTCGTGTTATCTTCGAATAACATATAATACTGATTTATTTTAAAAATTGTAAAATAAAATATATATATTTTTATCTATTCATGTATAAAGCAGCATAAAAACTGCTGTCTAAATAAACATTTTTTTAAGACAGCAGCTTAAGTTTTGAAATTAAAACAATAAAATCAAAATTAATTCAATCAAATAAAAGCGCTCTTATCTGTATAAAATAAATATTTTTAAATAATTAAAATGTTGTACTCTTCATCATAAACAAGGAAAGACAGGCAAAGTTTAAGTCAAAATTGACATAAACTATCGCCGCTGGCGACTTGTAATTTATCAACAGAAAAGCCGTAGTTTTGAAATTAATAACATAAATATGTATGGAAAACGATAACATATCAGCCCACGCACTGATCTAATTAAATTACCGGCAGCGTTCCGATAGAGACGTGTTTACATGTGAAAACCTATTTTAATCAATTAAATTTGTATTGAATGATATGCAAAAATGCCTTGCGAAATTTTATAATAATGTGTTATATAAAATTAATAAACTCGAAATAATTCATAATTTTTATGCAATGCGTCATAATTATGTTTTTTTTTAATTAGGACATACATATCGATATTTTTTATAATATAATCAGTTATCGATAAAACGCTATTCGCTTAACCACTAAAACATTAAAAATCTTTTAAAAAGGTCCCTTTATATGTCACGGGTCATCGAAATGTCAATTTAAGTATTTAAAAAAAAAGCAGCACGAGCCCGCGGTCGCTCGACGGTCCACAAGTGATCATTATAGGCCGTAAAGTCGCCGATAAAACAGATTAGCTGCTTGAATATTTAAACACTTACATGTGAATAAAATCGTTGATGTGTTGATTTGTTGCTGACATATTTAGCTTTCATAGCTTTTATAAGGTATAGGCAATAAAATTATATTGATTGGTTCATAATAGTTTATGTAAGACAAATATGTATATTTGGACTCATTGAGTTGTTGACTTTATTATAAGTTTGAAATGTATTATATTTAAAAAGCAAAAACAAAATATTCCAATTTCGCCAATGTTTTTTGACACTTTCGTAGCGTCTACGAAATTCGTAGCTTCTTCGCTCTACACGGAAGCGGATATTGCAAACGTATACCTACGTGCTCAACGAAACTAATATTTACGGAAATCTAATAAGATATATTTACATAATATCAAGCATGCTGTACATACTTATGTTAATTTTAACAATTATTAATTCAATAACTAATTAGACTTTCATATATTAATTTAAGTGAGATAAAAACACGTCGATGTGTTATCTGATTCATGAATTTGAATAAATTCTTCATGATTCACGCGATTACGTAATTGGAACTAAAACAATCAAGACGTGGTTACCTTCTAGATAGAACAATTAAACACATGAGCGTAGCAATGGAGATTACATACCTCAAACGATTCTAAGTGGTTAACTGTGCGTACCGAATACCGAAGCTAATCTATTAAACGCTGTCAACTGGGAGATCTAAGCAGTAAAATTACGGGCCAATACCACTCGAAGCACGTACGGTGGCAAAAACTCCGAAAAAAAATTCTACCGGCTCGTGCTCGTTCGGTTCCGCTACGCCAATAATAAAATGCACAAGCTCGTATCGATACCAAATTAATAATTTATTTACAATCGAATCATACAAACGCACCGTGAAAGCCAACTCGAGTTATCAAACACAAAACAAAAATTTAAAAAGTCAATGATCTAATTCAAAAATGGCGTTCGAATTATGATTTAAAACGTGTTCCGGAGAAACTCGACGTTTCTAAAAACGAGCGTCTAGAGCATTACATACGCGTAGTGAGAGATCACCACAAGAGCCAAACGGACATTTATTATGCATCAACAATAAGATATACTGAATTAGCCTTAAAAAATAAATATTAGCATAAATTAAGAGTTATCTATGCAAAATATTATTACATTACATTTTAAATCAAATATTGAAATATTAAAGAAATCTATCGGTACATTATTTTCATCGAAAATAAACTGAGGCCACCAGATGCGAGCAATAAAAAGCTCGTTATCGAGCTTTTACTTTGTCTATGCGAACCGCCACTTTGCTCGTGTGTTGAACGAAGATAGTGTACTTCATAATAATATAATGTTTCAAATATTTCAAGGCTAACCGTTCTCAGCTGTCAATCATAATATGCTATCTATCTCTATCTTTCTCCAGCCAGGTGGATATGTCCGTCTCGCTCTATCGCGCTCGATCGGCCGCCTCGCCTTTATTTGAAAATTTGATTTTAAATGTGGAATGAATAAGCATTCTCTTAAGGAATCCATTCTTTTATTTGAATTTTTAATTTCTTTTTTTATGGCCGACTACTGCCTTCGTTTTTTATTTTCGACCAGGATTTTTTTTATTTATTACACGTGATCAGACCTCTTTTGATTAATCTTTTTATGAAAGGAATTGTTTATCACATACTTGAACGTTTATGTTAGCGGACACATAAATATTTATATTATAAATAATATTTCAGCAACATACTGGATTTGTTTATGAAATTGTATATGCTTTTGTGTTAATGCCATAGGAATTTTATTGAAAGGAATTTGTCGAGTCTGTTATTATAAGAAATGTTGCATTTTATGCGATAAGGCAGAATAAGCGTCTAGCTTCGTGCTAGCTTATCTTAATTCGTAAAAAGAATTAAGAAGAACTATTCGTGGTGGCCAATGAAATAAACAATACGTTTAAAAGATTCATAGTAATTTTTAATGATTATAAACAAAAAATCATCACGTAATCTAATAATTTGGCTGAAATATCTTAATAATATGACATGAGCTTCAAAATGAAGTTTTCCTTGTAACTATAAAAATAAACAGCACACCTGCGTACAGACGCGATGTTAAACGCTTGCAATAAAACCCACATTGCAATGTAACTCTTTACAATTAGCTATTAAAATATATAATTAATTTGGCGAAAAGCTCTACATACGTTTGTATACGCACGCGTTCCAATTTCTAACGTTTCACATTAAATCCAAATCTTTATTACAACAATGGGCAAGTATCAAAAATATAGAAGTTTCGACTCAACCATCTTAAACTTAAAATCTAGATTCTTTTGCTTCCACAATAAGTGTCAAGTCAAAATTGTTTTGATATGGAGAGCTATTCTAAGAAGAAACTTAAGGTCCTCTTAATATAACAATAACAGTTCCACGTTTATAATGCGGTGTTAAGTTACAGCGATTAGTCGATTCGCTGATTTGTGCGTAGGTACATTTTAGAAATACTTGATCGTGGTAGGTCTGCACTTATGCGGGAATGCAAAACACGCATCCTAAAGAGATAAGATGAAATTGAAACCTTACTTCTTCGTAATTAATTAAAGTAATTAAGTATTCAAAAGTTTTGGATTTAAAAAACCTCTATGTCCATTATTTATTAGTGAGTTTTATTGCTAATATTAATATTAACGTGGTATAAATTACAAACTGCGACAAACTGAAACTACTAAAGCAATCAAAGGGACGTCTTATCCTCAACACGTACACCATGAGCCAAGTAAATCCTTAAACGTGTTAACCAACTCCATAAATGTTAAACATGCCTTTTTTGCGGCAACCTTGGTCCAAACAATATCCAATAATAACAATAAAACCGTCACAATTACATGCGCGAGCGCATTATTAATATTGATCGGGTCCAATATGGCGGACAAGATGGCCGAAGGACGACGGAAGTGGCTTAATACGTAGGTTTTCTGTTTAATTTTCATAAGAATTTTGGGCAACATAAATTTTATTATTGTTTCTGGGCAGTAAATCGCTTTTTACGATTTAATAAAATTTTAACCTGCCCCTTACATTCACGTTATGAACATAATCGAAGAATGAAGCATTTATTTTTATGGTATCACTAAATACTGGATGGACGTAGCTTTATTAATCTGTTGACTTCTTCATAATTCTTGGCAAATAACAATTTCATATAGCATTAAATGTCGATGTGGCTGTTATTTTAATAACTCGTAAAAAAATGGAATTTATACGAAAATAACTTTGAAAGAAACATTTTTACCATAAAAGAGTTACCGTACCGTTTTAAGAACTTAAAGAAATTTTACATGTAATGTATAATTTTTTAGTTTGAACTTTGTTGATTTCGTATCCTTATTTAGTGTTCATAAGCTTTTAGCAGTTCTGATTTATAAAGCGAAATTGTGTATATTTTTATTTTTAAATACTAAATAGAACTAGAAATATGACAAATATGACAAAATAAAATTAGAAAAATGACATTATAAAGGTTAGTTCACAATTGCCAAATTGTATGTATTGTCAAAAACAAAATTTATTATATAAATAAAAAAAAATAAGTATAGTAATCATTACGAAATACCAAGGAAATGATTTCGTCAGTTTAATTAACATTGTTGACCTATTGCACTTCACATAATGCCCAAGTATAAGATAATGCCAAATACGCTTTTTGTTCTAAGACAATAAAATTCTTTAACTTTTAAGCATTGATTGCAACAAGATTGTATTCTATAGATAACAAATAATGCGATATAAGCATTAAGAAACAATTTAACAAAAGCCTTAATAATCTGTTGAAACTTTCATGTTAATTTAAATTATTATTTTATATATATTTTTACATTGGAACAAATATGAGTAGGTAAAGATAACGTTGAGTTCCGTCCGAATATGAGAAATTATGTGTATAGTGGCGAAATTTAAGGCGGCTTTTCGTTATTAGAGCAACAAAACGAAAAAAATCATTCCATCTAGTGAGAATCAAACCCACAACCATGACCTTCAGTAAAAAGCCGTCCCACTACGTCACGATGTCCTTAAATAAAATGTATGAACATAAAAACTAAAAATCCTAAACGGATCTACTTTACATTAATTGCTTTATATCCTAAGGATAAATGTTATCAAAACAGGTACCAAAAATTTACAACGATTGACATATAACGATAAAACCCAGTCGATACATGTCACAGAGCAAGGTTTCACCGACGTATGAATGTCAACATGTCCGTCACAATTTTCTAAGAAACAATGGATCGTTTAAGCTTTATTTTTAATAACGATTTTATAAGTTCTGGTGTATGCCTAAAGTATTATAAATGATTTAATATTTAGTGTGTTTATGTTTTAATATATTCAGTCACTTCAATTTCATATTTTCTTATTCTTATATATATGTGTGTGTGTGTGTATGTATATATACATTTTAAACAATTTCTCTGTAACTAACTCAACTCAATATGCAATATTCCGATAATTAGACTTTTAGAGTGAGGCCGGTCGTGGCGCAGCGGCACGAGGTGTGACTGCAAAACCGACTGGTTGTGGGTTCGATCCCCACTCGAGGAGATGAAATATTTACTTAAAATTATATTTCCATTTCTTCGCTCTGGTGTCGAGGTTAAGCGCGGCGTTGAGTTCTGCCACTCAACACGCAATGCCTCCAGAATTCGGCAGAAAGTGGGGAACGGTGTGTCTTAACACTAGGTTCCCTCTGCCTACCCTGCTGTGTGCGGGATATAGCGTGAAACTAATTTAATTTTTTTTTTATTATATATATTTATCGTTATAATAATACAGCATTAACATTTAAATTATATATAACCTTTAAAATAGATTGAGGAAAACTGATAAGGTGACGTCAAAATTAAATAAGTACAATCATACTTAAATTAAACAACAAAACGTAAGTCAAGATTCGGCGATGTTTACGATTTTTTCATTTAATAATTTATTCTTTACTCGGAACGATGATTTATTAAATATTTAACGAACACTCAAAACACGAAACACGCAAAAAATATAGTTTTTTTTTTGTTATGCCAAAGATAGACATTTTAAGTTATACACAATATGGTGGCTGTATATTTTTTCACATATAGAAATATCTTATTGGTCAAATTTAATTTATAAATTGATGATTATTTTTATTATATATTAAAACTTGTTTAGAAATTTTGACTCATAGAGTTACTCTAAAACCTTTCTATTACATAAGAAACAATATATATTTACAAAACAAAACCACAAATAAAATTTTGTGGTTAAATAAAATCTTAGTGAAGTAAAAACGGAAAAAGACAAGTTTGATTACAAACCGAAGGCCGCTATATAAGTTTTTAATAAGTAATTGTACACCAATGTTACCAATTTCAACATGAATACACGTTTTTTTCTCTCACCTCGCTCGTAACAATCTCGTTTTCTCGAAAATAGATCTAATATGTTGAATATAATTAATTTCATAGCAACTTGATCGATGCGTGATACTTGTATATTTTTTGTATAATTATTTTTAAATTACATCGAATTACGTCAATTCGCGTAGAAAACTGAGTGGATTTTTTTTGTCTGGTATCGGTTTACGCGAAACTGGCGTGTTGGTTGATTTTTTTACAGTTTCAAATTCTTTGGCCGATCTATCTATTCACGATTAATCTCGGAGCAATGTTGCTTGTAATAGTATAGAATTACCAAACTAGCATAATTATATGGCCACATCATTTCTAATACGTGATTACCAAATTGTATCGTTTTTAAGAAATATTAATCTATTCCGTGGGAAAATATATATTTTTTGTTATTAATTTAAATAATTTTTGCTTGTTCCAGGTCGTTCTGTTGGCTGATCGAAGACTGAATAAATTATTTATGAAGCCAATTAGGATGTAACGGAAAGAAAAAGTAATTCCTGGGTACGCCACAACATATTATTTTCTAATAAAATATTTAATTTCAATTGTTAAATTAAAAATTATGCAACGTTTTGAACTCTATAGTTTGAATTGAGTTGTAAAGAGGACGTGGGTTCATATTCCGCTGTACAAATGATTGTATGGTATCGTTATCAATTTAACTGGTTTTATTTGTTAGTTTTCTATTTAATCGCCTAAATATAAACTATACTACTCAAATGGTCAAATTAAATATAACATAATGTCAAAGTTAATAACCTCTGGCACGTATCGTTGACTCCAATTGATAAAATAATTATTTTCAAACAACAGAGTGAAAATTTAAAAACGAAATCAAAACATTCTACAGTATTCAGCTAATCTTTGTCAACAAAAGGCCATTGTTTCTTCTCGATACATTGTCTCCATTTAAATGGAACCAAAATGAATCACTGTTATTATTGGACGCTAAAATGTGTTGAATTTAAATTTGATTGTTTATAATCTTATGAAAGTGACCAAATTGTATTGTTGTAGGTCGGACTTGCTTCAAGTCGTGGTAATCAGAGTCCAAGAGCAATGACTACTGCGATGGCAGCACACCAGGAATCGATACACGAAAGACTGCAGCCTGGACCGGAGGAACCATTGTATATTCACCATGGAGGGGCCTGGAACACCGAAAACTCTGACCATCAAGAAGAGCACAGTACTGATATGTCTCCCTATTACAACATGCCAAAAAGAAATAAGCGGAAGAATTTTAAGCCCAGATGTGCTCCCAATGCAACTACGTTCTCAGATGATTCCAATGGAGGAATCTGTGAAACAGACAGGCCTTTAAATGGTAATGACAGAACCACACCAGAGCAGGCTGCGGAGGATGAACCGGATGAAACGACTTATGCTAAAATAGGTGTAAAAAACTTTAGTCTTTTAAAAGGGGGTGCTGTTGATCTAAGCAGAAGACTGAGTACCGACTCTAATGAAAATATAGATACGAATTATGAAAATAGTTTATCAGAAGACAAAAAGGTCGATTCGTTTCAGCGTTCGTATATACACAGCTTACAAATGAACCAGGATGCTGAAAGGGACCGTACTATTTTAAATTTTAATAATTTACAAAATAAAACTTTCTGTGCCAAAAATCCTTTTGCTATATCACAGTTAATTAAAACGAATTCGCCTCCTAGAAGAAGGGAGTCGGACTCTGACGACGAAGTGAAAGGTCAGGATATTAACGCCAATGAGAGACTAGAGAACCAAGAGGTATCAGAACCAGCTGATAACCAGCAGAACGGTGATGCGTCTCACGCTACAAATAGGATTTTAAGGGACTATGCAATGAACACTATGAAAGAGTTACTTGGAATCTATGGTTTATCGTCAAACGAAGTTGCTGACGCTATCAGTGGGCAGATACGCGCGTTGGAAGCGCTTCAAGGTAAGATACATATACATGATAATACAAGTTTTTTTTTGAGTATAAAAACTATAGTTCATCTAAAACATATGCTTGAATTATTTTAATAAAATATACATTATATATAAATATTAAGTCATTTTAAACTTTATTTGATTAGGTAAACCATTCACCCAGCTACCTCTAAGCCTGAAACGCCGTCACGATTCAGGAGATGGTACAGACAGGAGTTTCAGGAGGTCCTCATCAGCTACTGAAGATGAAGGATCCACTAATATTACACCACCGAAGACACCTGACAACGACTTGGAAGCTCAAAGGTAACCTTTAAATATATGAAAATCACAAAAGTTGTGCATAAATATTGATACTACATCACGTAAATAGTTCAGTTTGAAATTTATATTTAACTATGTTACTTACTTTTAGGCAACGGGCATTACAAATAATCAATCAACAGTCATTAAGACTCTTCAGATCTCAAGGCCAAGAGGAAGAAGCTAGCTCTGATGATGGAGACCAAACCCTGGATCTCAGTGTTTCAAGAGATACTGATGGACAGGTATTATAAAGATAATATACTTCGTTTTGCTAGTACAAATATCAAAAAGCCTACAAATATATTGATTTAGTTTGTTTAATTTAAAATATAAATATATAAAGTGGATAAATATGTAAAATTGTCTTAGGAACAGTCGACAACGTCAAGTGCTGGCAACAGTGTATCAGAGTTTGACCAGCAAAATATATTAATGAGAAAAAATTTGGAAGATCTCGCTAATTTGCAAATGCAGGTGCGTTTTGTTCTTTTTTTTTAATAAAATGAGACATTCGCATACTAAAAATTTTAAGTAAATTATTGAAATTCCTTCTTAAAATAGCAAAGACAGGTTATAAAATAATTATATAAGTAGCATTCTTTAATTAAAATTAAAATTATAGAAATCTTTTCACAATACATAAACTAAGAAAAAAATCTTCTTACTTATACCGTTTAGGGCTTACTTATTTAGAAATGTGCTTAAAAAATCTTACCGAATCGAGGAGCGCGGCTTCAAATTCTACTACATTTATTTGTAAGCATAAATATGTATATACTTATCTTTTAATTAATATATTAATTACTCTTTATTTTCTTTAGAACTTCTTCCAAAAACAATCGATGATGGACGCCGAAGATTCACAAGAAAGAAAACTGCAGGCTAGTGGTAAGAACATTGCATTATAAAACTCATATCAAATATCTAATTACAGCCTCCATTTAGTTAAAAGATTGGTTCAAAAATACAATTATGTCATTTGATACATTGAAATATGTAGTTCTCAAGAAACCCTTCTCACTCTTAATCGTTCAAAGAATTAATTGTCAACGCATTCGTAGAACACTCGATCGTTACGTCTTAAAGGGAAGTTGCTTAGGGCGTACAAAAACATCTTCATATAAGTGACAAAATAACAATGTCTATAAATGAGACATTATAGACTTAGCTTCTTATTTTTTTCTATAGGAGATTTAATTACTTTCATGAGATCTAGACCCTAGAAGTATTTGTTGATAAAAAAACATTATTATAATAAAAAAAATATATGTTTTTTTACTTCTAAATAAGGATTTTTAAAGCAATCTTTTGAATAGTTCCTAAGATATGTCTAAATGACTAAATAACACTAATAGTAAGTGAAAACCGTCAAATTAATGCTAATTGAAGGAAATACAAGGACTGTGTAAACAATTTCATGACATATATCTACTATGATAATTGTATTCTCGTTGCGACCATAATGAGTGCTACAAAAGACGAGCGGTTTACAGATATAGAACTTATACATACATACATAAATATAATAAAGCCTTTGTAAAAAATATGTACCTTATAGTCTAGTGGTTAGCAATTGTAGGTTAGACGCAGTACAAAGTAAGTTCGAACCTCATTTAGAAGAATTAAAATTTCAAAGCTTATACATATATATATATATATATATATATATATATATATATATATATATATATATATATATATATATATATATATATATATATATATATATATATATATATATTTATTAATAATAATATATCGAATAGGCTATATTTATATTATTAAATATTAATATCAAATTTCATAATTTGTTTAACTTGTGTTCGGCCCGGCGATAATCGTGAGTGAACTGTCAAAAAATAAAATTCATATTTCATGACAAAATTTTATAAATTATCTATATATTGATTTGAGTCGTATTAAATGTATAATATCGAAAAGATAAGATAAAGTAAGAAATCGATATTAAAACCAACTAAAAAATTATGTATGTTATTCAAATAGGCTGTATAAATTCAAATAATCATTATTTTTTTATCATCTTTACATACACCAACAAAATAGTTTCGTTAATTGGCTTATTACCTTTTTTTATTAGTAGTAGTTGAATATATGTACTATATAAAACTAATTTATTTGAGTTTTTCAACATATTTACAAAAAATATATATTTAAATCGTAAATATGCGTAATTATGGTAATTACGTATATTTACGATTTAAATACTTCTTTAAAGAACTCTATATTTTTTCTCTTTTTTAGTACTAAAACAAGGTATATAAAGTAAGAGAACAACTGCTAATATATCTGAAACATCAACAGCTAATGAGCCTGTGGGAATTTTTATGTCTACATGTACCAGAGTACCCTCCCGCAATTTTATTTGCGTGAAAGTAAAGATGTAAAAAAGATGAGAAATATTTAGCGTTCCCAAATCTATATAATTAAAGCTATCTTTAAATGTGTTATTCTAATCTAACATGATATCTGTATAATATATAATCTCTATTCCCGAACTTCGAGATATATAGTTCAACTAACAAGTAATGATCAAAAATACTTTATATTTTTCTAATACATTATAGTTCAAATAATCCTCTACCATCCTAACTATTTATCTATCTTTTTAAACAAAATATTCTTATCTTATTATCAGCTTCACGCTGTATCCCGCACACAGCAGGGTAGGCAGAGGGAACCTAGTGTTAAGACACTCCGTTCCCCACTTTCTGCCGAACTCTGGAGGCATTGCGTGATGAGTGGCAGAACTCAACGCCGCGCTTAACCTCGACACCAGAGCAAAGAAATGGAAATATTAATTTAAGTAAATATTTCATCTCCTCGAGTGGGGATCGAACCCACAACCAGTCGGTTTTACAGTCACACTTCGTGCCGCTGCGCCACGACTGGCCTCAATATATTCTTATCTTTTATCTGCCAAAACACATCTAAATACATAATACTCAACGATTCAGGTGTTACCCAATGCATTCGCACGGCAATAAAGCAAATAGTCGTACGCCGGACGCACCGAAGCGAACTATTATACGTAAATGGGAAACTATTTGCTTATTGCGTACCCCACCGGGAACAGGGGGACCAGACGGCAAGTAGGGCAAGTCGAAATATATTGTATGTAATATTTGTATGTGAACTGCGTTTTGGATGATGAAATTATGAAATAAGGTAGTAAAATAGCCTAAATGATAAGTAATGTTTATAATATTTTCATGTATTATGTATTTTGTTAGGAGCACATGCACGCGACTGTAATCGTGACAGGTTGTAAGATCGATTCCTGTGTGAAGAAATTATATATTTAATATTTTCATTTCCTTGCTCTGGTAACGAACCAATAGGTACATTTCACTTAAAGTTAACAATAAATTATTTTATCACTTATCACTATAAGTGTTTTTCATAGAATTTGATTTTGCATTGTTAAGTACATATTGAAACATAAAATCGATTCACGAAATTATGTAAAACGATCTCAAATACGATATTTATATGATAATCGAATATTCTGTGTTATATTTCTCATGAAGTCATGAATAAAGACGTATTTGTTTGCGGTCAACTACCTTAAGTTCTTTGTCTTTCTGCCTTGTCATATTTTAGATTTTGCAAAAATTTAAATAAATTATTATAAATAAATTATTTTAAAATAAATTAGTTTCTCACATCCATGAGAAAGCACGCCGTTAAGTTACGTCACTTAACACATAATATCTTCAATTTAGGCGGAAAGTGAAGAATTAGGTTTTCTCTACTTGCCCTACTAAATACGGGATGAAATGTAAAAATAAATAACTTATCGACTTACAAAAACTTAATAAGTTATTATCTATCTACCATTTCCGTATGAGTGAAAAATTAAGAGCAAAGTAATGCGTCACATGTAGCTTGCTCCATCTAAAGCCACGCCGCCGGAAGTTAGAGCTCAAAGTTCCTCACTTTGGAGATCTAGCCACCTATGGCCTGTAACCCTATGTCATACTATGCTGCTAAATATTCTATTTAAATATAAGAATATTATATTTCACTTAACACACAATGTCTTCCTGAATTCGGTGTTAAGTAGAGAACGTAACATTAGGACTCCAGGTTCCCTCTGCCTCCTGCTATGTACGTAATACAGATTGAAACTAAAAAAAACTTAGAAAACAGCTTTAGACAGTGGCAAGTAACTTTTACTACTTGTACTTAGAGTGGCAGCTGTCCGTATTCTGTAACGCACAAGATTCAAAGATACAGTAGTTTAGTTTTATCTCGCATCAGGTGTTAATGATAATTATCTGATTGTAGATAAAAAAACTAAAGCTATTAAGTTCGTGTAATTACGTCGACCTTCACCCGAGCCTTTTGTGTAGAAACTTATTTGATGAGATGATAACTTAGATTGTGCTCTATTTAACTTTGCTAAAAATTTAACAAAAAGGTAGTTGTAAGACCTACATTAATTTAGGAAATCATTAAAAGCTAGTGACTCACGCGAGGCTTCACCCGCTTAAACTTATGATTAATTATATATATAATAATCAAATATTATTGTTATATTATAACCAAATTATATTTTTTTTAATTTAAACTATAGCTTATGTATTATACTGAGAGAAGATATATTGCTTTAAGTTTCATCTAAATCCGTTCAGTACTTTTTGCATTAAAAGTAGAACAAACATCTTCACATTTATAACATTGGTTGTATTGGAATAAACCTTCCATTACACGAACTTCATACAAAACAACATTCCCAAATGAATATTAACCAAAAAACAAAACAAAACAATCAAAATTCACTTAACAAACACGCCTTTACCAATTTAGTCCACGACAAAAATACACATAGAAATAAATGATCTAATACTGGGTCGTATAGCATTACGAAATTGTATATTAACGCTCCCAACCGACTCAATTGAGTGAATTCGTTCTATTGAGGAGATTACAGCTGAGGTTTCCACAATTACAGCTAGGGGCCATAGAGGAAGGGACCTAAAACTAGATGAATGCAATTTAGTTTTTTTCCTTGTTGTTGATTTAGATTTACTGTTGTTTTGTTGTTTGTCCTGTTGTAGAGTTTTAAATTATGAATCATGTAAAATGTACGTATATATTAAGTAAACCATATATCAATATTTGTTTTTTAAGAAAAAGTTGTAATAGAAGGTCAAGTTTTCACGGTCTATCCTATGTGGCAGGATAGGCATAGATAATCTAGTATTGAGACACTTCCTTTCCCGTCAATTTTCGAGATATAACGTGTTAAAGCAGATCTCAATACCACGCATTGACTTGTTACCAGAGCCGGCTAAATTAAAATATTTCATTGCCCCAATTGGAAATTGAACCAACGACCATCACAATGACAGTCTAGACTCTGTGTCTCTACGATACGATGGTCTAACTCTAGGTTCCCAGCCTACCTTGCTATGCGAGATACGCTATATACAATATTAGCTAAAAAAAATATATATATACTCATATGGTGAATCGTATGTCCATTATATTCAATAAAATATACCCTAAAATTACGTGGTTTTAAAAAATGTTAGTGTCGTAAATAAAAAATATCACAACTAGGCTTATAAAAACTTATAGTTAAAAAAAAACCCTTTTTATTTCTGAATCACTTTTCAAAATGTCTTCTTTCAAAAGTTCAACGTACAAATCATTAAATATTAGTCCCATATCGATAATTAACATGAAACAACTGAAATAGCTGATCACAGAATAAATTAGAGCCCCGTCACATTTCACGGCTACACGCAAAGAATCCACGGTTTTTTGGAGAAACGTTATACTCTGTGGCGGTAACTCACTAATATTTTAATTGTGTTTGCGTTGTATATCATTAACAAACAGTTAACTTTTACGTACGTATTTAAAGTATGTAAATTAATTTTAGTGCTTTTTTGAAAGCTTTCTTGAGGATTCATTATGGGTTAACGATATATGTATATGTGTGGAAATGATAGTTTTAGTACAGTAGTTGTTGTTTCGAAAATTTGAATGTTTTCTACATAATTTATATGTATATATAATATATTTTTCTATTTATCTTAGTTTGATGTATTTCTCGCTTAGTTAGTTTTATGAGGTTAGTTAGCAAGTGAACTTAATTACATTATTTTGTTCTTTCAAATTTAATGAAAATAGTAAAAAAAATGTTCATATTTTTTTAACTAATAGATAGATATACGAATCCACAAAATTAAAAATAAAACCTACCCGGAAGAATAATTATATTTATTGTCATTTCCTTGCTCTGGTAACGAAGCAAAGCGAGGTTTGAGTTCCACCACTCACCATGCCTTAAATTTTTGCGGAAACGAAAATGTCTCAATGGTAACGGAGCGTCTTAACCCTAGGTTCCCAGGTTTCCTCTGCCCAGTCCTCCATGTACGAGATACAGCGTGAAGCTAAATAGTTTTACACAATCATTTAAAAACCCGCTCCATAGCTTTCAATGACGAAAACAATTGTACAAAAACCTACACAATGAATACATAATTTTAGACACTACGTTACGCTATTTAGTCACTAGCTTATTTGCATTCTCATTCAATCTAGACAATCAATTCAGGGCTTTCTAAGAAATTTGTGTCAAATCACAATGTCACTCAACACAATCGCTTTTATTTAATAGATACGAAATGTAAATATATATTTCAACAGTATGTATAATTTTAATTATTTTGTACAGACAGACTTGCCTTTTTTTCCTGTTAACGGATCTTAACGCCGCCATATGTCTACCGGAGCAGTGAAATGAAAATGAGGCAAAATATACTTTGTCAATAAAAAGCTGACCTCCAACTATAGTATAAAAGATAATTAAAATATTTTATCAATTATTTAGCAAGGAATCGATCCAATAACCTCTAAAATTATAGACGGAATTAATCACAAATCACTTTTTATTGTAATTGTCTATAGAAATAGAAGAATACATTTATTTTTAAAATATTTGAAGTACCTGTAAACTGTGTTAATTCACAGACACTACGATTTTTTAATAAGATAACTAAAAGGTTTACCTCAAACCTCTTTTCTCACACACAATGTTTAAAATTTATCCAACAAAAATAAATAATCGAATGACGCCTCCATTACTTTTGCCTATACTTCCCACATGTTTTGTTTCTTTCTTTAATCTAGTGAATCATATCTTCCATCTTTGTCTAGTTCTGAATTAGTCTCGAGGCGATAAAGTAATAATTTATGAAATATCTTTAATTACGGTTATTAAAACACTGCTTCTATCGTACGATTATTAAGTTTTCTGAATATTTATTATAAAATATTGGTTTCCGCAGTAAACATAGATTCGTTTTAGGGTTCCGTGGTCAAAAACAAATAAGAATAAATAACAAATTTATATTTCAAAATTTTACACGACCACAATATAAGAACTGCTAGAATTTTACTATCTTAATATTCTTAATTTTGCTTATTATTTAGGAATTCAATTTTTTTATATTCATCTTCTCAATTTTTTTATTCTAAATAATACTTCTTTTAATAATAAATAACTCGTTATTAAAATACATTAAAATATCCAGACCCACTTTAATTAAGCGTTTCGCTCTTTACAATTACATTAAAAAACAAAACTAAATAATCACATCCTTTCTAATTTAGACCCGATAGAGATTGCTTTAATCGATTGAGCTTTTAATTATCGATTATTATAATCACTATTCCATATCGATTCGTGTAATAAAACGATTATTAGCGGATCTCTTTATAGTGTTGTAAATCTCGCGAAATAAGCCGTAAAATAAAACTCGTAGTGAAGCTGCCGTTTAATTCGTTTATTGTGTTTAATTGTATAGGTTTGCTTCTATTTTGATTTTTAAATGCTAAGGCTATATTAATTTTAAGTAAATATATTATATTGTCGGTATAAATAGCGAGACTAGTCGTGGCGTATAAGCGTAAGAGTGTAAAGGCGACAAGTTGTGAGTTCGATTCCCACTCGAGTAATTGATTTACCAGAGAGATAAATCATTTTTTCACTCCTCGTAATGAGGCGAAGTTTGGCGTTGTGTTCTTCGACTCAATACACAATGCCTCCAAAATTCGGCAAAAAGGAGGAACAAAAGTGTCTTAATGGAAATTGGGGTCACTAGATTCCTAAAATCCTTATGCCCTACCCCTACTACTATATTATTTTTATGAAAATGAAATGAAATAAATAAAAAAGAAATATATGTTTTTATTTGAATAAGACAGGACAAAAATGGACAAAGAATGACTAGTTTAAAAGAGAATTAGATAGAGATTAAATATTTAACAATCTAATTCATCAAGACATGCTTCATGTTTTCTATAAGATTGTAAAAAAAAACTAAATTTTCCCTTTTACATCTTAAATTACAAACAAGTCTATATAGAAAATTATATGCGCTACATACTGATCTGTGGGTTAAGCATTGCAAAAGTCAACAGGCCCTAGCTTCCTACAGCCTAATGCCTATAGGAAACAGAATGAGCATTGTGCCAACATGTGCTGCTCACTCCTTTGTTAATTAGCATCGTATCCTTTGAATTGGACAGCGAATGTGTGGAGATGATATTTGTGAGCTTTTAAAGCTTGAATGTTATGGTCGTTTATTGTTTTTTCTTTTAGTTTTTGTTTAGTTGTTTTGTCAGCTGTCTTTTGTAGCAGGGTAGGAAGAGGGAGAAACGGAGTGTCGTAACACTAGGCTCTAGTGTTACGACACTCCGTTTCTCCCTTTCCGCCGAATTGATTGGCGCAACTCAACGCCGCGCTTTGCCTCGATACCAGAGCGGAAATATTAAATATTGTATTTCAAAGATCAATTTCTTCTTATCGTAGTTTAAACATATTCATTTGTTAGACTCTACCTACCATATAGATCAATATAATCAAAATATGCAATTACAAAAAAAGTGTAAAATAATATGAACGTAATTAATTTAATATAACCTGCAAATATTCCTTGATAAAAGGACCATCCAACACGAAGAGTTTTTTAGTTCAACCTAACAAAACCTTCGGACTTATAATATTAGTATAGAGCATAGATTCATTCTCAAAGAAAAATATAAATGATGAAAGTAACCTAGGCTATACCATACGAAACGAATTCAGGATTCATTGTAAACCTATATAGTCTGTATGAAGGTAGGTATTACTAAAAAAAAAAGACTAACACCTCCACAGATTTAATACGCGTATAATTTCTTTGTGGCACCGCGCAGAATGTGAGCAGACGTCATAAAGTATGCATTTCTTTATGCATCCGATATCCATGTGTGTGTCGGATAAGGCCCTTTAACATGGCCTCGGGAGATACGATTTTACTTTTTTTTCTGTTTTTTTTTTTAAATAACAAGTTCATTATACTATGACCTTTTGTGAAATGGATTGTGTGTGTACGATTTGATTGGATATTAATATACATTTTTAATTTTTATACTTATAATTTATTAAGTAATTCAGTCTTAACAATATACAAAAAGTAAAAAAAGAAAGAACAAATTACATTTTTTTAAACATCAAACCAATAAAGAAAAAAAATCCTCGAGCCCTTCATTAAACACCTCAACTCCGCACATCTAACAATATGAACCAAACATCAAAAGTCATGTTATTTAATGTGAATACTGCTTTACCACGCACACATCCACATCTTCACCACGCACACCACCACACTATTACAATAACTCAATCGCACACGCATCTTTGCATATTCATTTGGCTCGCAGTTAGTATCTTTGTATAAAATTATAATGCATTATGTGACCCGGCGAAGCGTCGTACCTTTTTGTTGTAAAAAGCTAGTGCTCGTATGTTGTATTGTGAAATGCAAGGGAAGGTATTCGAAAGTCCATTTTGTTGATATTAAAAGCTTTTTGTATAATATTGTAGGTGTATTTTCTATACGTATTAGATAGCGGGTTAATTTTTTTTATATATTAACTTAACCTCTCAAGAGAGGTGATCATGGCCCAGCGCGACAGCATCCGACTGTAAATACAACGCTTGAAATTAAAATATCGGTTGTAGATCCGATTCCCACTCGGGACAATAAATAAGTTGCGGCGTTGAGTTCTACCCCCCACACGCAAATCCTTTCACATTTTCTAAAAATTATTTCCTTAGATTTATAATAAAATTTAACTTACATACATACACAATAATAAAAATACCTTCTTCAAGTCACTTTCGTCCTTTAAAAAAGACGACAATCCATCAGCAAAACGTGGAAAAATATTTACAAATTGGTGAAAAGTACAAAATTCAAAGGAATTATTTAAACTGTCCCCAAGTGTTATCTCAGCCTCATCCATTGTTAGTGGCACTTGAGTTACTGTGATTGTAAAAAAGTTCGTATTACCTTTTCCCACTTTAAATCACACGGCGTTGAATAAAGAATATTCTGTACAGAAATAGCATCAGTCGAAAAGTGTATTTCACAGATTTAATTAAAGAACTCCGATATTATAGAATAGAGTGTTACTACGTGTTCACTTTCACGCTTCCTCACGCAGAGGAAGGTAGAATGAACCTAGTGTCAATATGGTATCTTCTTTTTTAAGCATTTCTAGCATAAATATTTATAATCTTTAGATTCTGTTTTTTTAGTTTCACGCTCGGACAGAGCGTGACATCACATCTAGCACGATTTTTAGAAAAGCCTAACATTGAGATACTCTATCTCCGCTTATCGTTTGAATTTAAGACACTACGATTGATTGACGGAACTCAACACCGTACTTTGCCTATATCTGCTTTCCGCTATTCACAGTATGTTCCTTTGTGCCTCGAAGTCACTTCTAAAGCAATATCAAGGCGAAACCGAAATCCAGATAAAAAGCTGTAAAATCGGAACGGCGTCGGATTTTCGATTACATGTCCGAGCTGCAATAACTTAGGTTTCTCCGAATAAGTAAACTTTGTTCGCAGTTAAATTTTCTTTATTTACGACGCGACCGCGACACAACACAAGTTTGGTTCATAAGAAATCATCTTGCAAATTAATTCGAGGTATTCAATTCTTAATATTAATATACTTTATTATTTAATATCAATTTTCAAATTATGATCATTTAAATGTAGGTAGGTTTAGTGATTTTGGAACTTTATTTTTTAATATAAATATGTATGTTTATAATACCTATTATGTGCACTATAGGGCAGTGGGACAAGGTCTGGCTGTAAGCGCCGTGGTTGTGTGTTCGATCTGCAATTGTTTTAATAATCCATTTCCTCGTTTTGGGTAAGAAAAAATGCAGCGTTGAGCACCACTCAATACGCAATGTCTATTGGAGCAGAGAGTTGAGAATAAAATGTTGATACTCGCTTCATTCTGCCAACCCTGTGATTTAGTGCGATTGTGAGTTCTTTGGTTTAAAATGCCATTGGACCAAGTACTAAATTTTTTTTATTTTCAACAAGAACACACTGTAACAAGAATTATTGCAAATTATTACATCAATAAAAATAAATCAATCAGCTTCACGCTGTATCCCGTACAAAGCTGGGTAGGCAAAGGGAACCTAGTGTTAAGACACTCCGTTCCCCATTTTTCGCCGAATTCTGGAGGCATTGCGTTTTGAGTAGCGAAACCCAACGCCGCGCTCTGCCTCGACTCCAGAGCGAAGAAATGAAAATATAAATGTAAATGAATATTTCGTTTCCTCGAGTGGGGATCGCATCCACAACAAATAATAAAATTTACTATTCTTTCACATCTTGAGAAAATACCACCACTACGCCAAGTTCTCCACAACATTCGCATCTAATTAAAAATAATGGTGTCAAAAGATTCTCACGTAAACAGCAACACACGTTAGAATCCTAATAGTTTATTATGTAAATTTTTATATAGCGTACGTGTTGCGCGTTTAGCAAAACTGGCTATTATTGCTATAAGATATCATTGTTTAGTCTGGTGATCATAGATAATTTCTAAGAAATATTGGACGATACAAAATATTGCTTTATTAGCCATAAGCTTGTCTATAGTCAGTATGGTAATTTTGAAATGGTAATTATTTACATGATATTCGACACTTGATAATAGAATTAATTAATTTGAATTGTGAGAGCAAAATTGAAATAACAAATTATTTTGTATGTTTTTTTAAATAATTTATGCGTATAGTTGCTGACTGTAAGTGCAGTGGTTGTTGATTCGATCCCCATTTAAGGCAGTTCGGATTCGAAGCTCGGGTAGACTAAGGGCGCACGTCGCCGAGTGTCTCAAAAATGTATAACGTAGTATCTTTAGACTAGGTACCCTCTACCAATATGGTAATACTGTAAAAAGGTATACGGAAAAAAGCGTGAGCTGCTTTTTTTCATTTTTCGATCATATCTTATCAATTATATAAATTATCTTTGCTCAGTCAGGATCATGTCTCAAATATCACCTGCCTGGGAATCAATTAAGGATAAACTTATCAAACGCAATGATTGTTCATTCGAAAATCTTTAAGAATATAATAAAAAGGTTGCGTGATTAACGGAATACTCGTAAAGTGCTAAAATTTTAATGTTTTATTTTATATAAAAGTGCCAAAGGCGTACAAAGTACATTTTTCCATATACATACACATTTTCCAAAGTACATTTTTCCACACACACAATTCGTGAATTAGGTAATGAATACTTCGTAACTTAGGTAACTTATATATTATACTAGATATATAAATATTAAAATATTTTGTACCTAATATATCCACTACCTTCAGGCGCGTGCGCAGCGCTTATGAGAACGAAACTAGTTTCTTCTACTTTATAAGAAATAATTATAATTTCTTATTACTTAACTAATAATAATTTTGCTATGTTGCCAACGTAAAATCAATTACTATCTCTTTGGTACTAAAGCCTATCTGTCATTGTTCTTTGACTTTCACTGGGAATGTTTGTAATCGACGTAGAAGCTAATTGGCGTACAGATTTATTTTCAATTGTACCTTTTTAATGAACAACCTCTTACCACGACAGCAGAAACAACTATAAATACTGAATTACATCGTAAAAATACAATTGCGTTCAAAACGAGGCACCTAAACAGAAATATTATCTAGTTAAGTTTTTTTTTAAATACAAATCAAATAAAGCTAACAAGAAAGATATGTCGCACAAAAAACTAATCGGGTATTTGACAATGTACAGGATTCGAAACAACGCAAAAAACGACATTAAACGCTCGAGCAATTATCTTAAAAGCTGACATCGGCCCATCACCAATTAAAACACTTACGTTCAAGATTCCGATACATATCGGGTTGAATTAGACAAAAAAGGCAGTTTTGTTTCTAATTGACCACCATTGCAATGCCATTTCAGAATTAAACAAAAAAAAAGAACTAAATGGACGAAAAGTAACGTAGAACGTTGTTCAAGACAGTGTAAACAGAGCAAAAACTAAACAAGATCATACGGAATCGCTTACTCCAATCACCGCGCTGGGCGGGACTGAGACGAACAAAGCCGAAGATTTACCGTCGCTATTGTGTATTGTGATTGCGATTACTATTAATGTTGTAGAAAACGAGAATTCCAATCTAAAAAACAAATTAATTAAACGAAACATCTGCTATTTACAAAGTATTATTCGAGCTTAAGATAAATTGTGTTTCTTTAAAATGCGTAAGTCTTTTATCTATGGTAGGAACAGTTGCTATTAGAACATGTAACTGAGGATCGATAGTAACATATCTAGATCCAGCATCGATCGATGGTCTCCGATTTGATCTACGTATGCGTACGTTCATAATTATCTGCGCCCTTTCATCCGCCGACCAGAGTTTATGACCGCCCGTGCTGTGTAAACGTCTCCCGTCATATTGCCAAGTAATTAATGGATTTTACGTACTTAATATGAATAATTAGACATCCAATGATACAATGCGAATCATTGATGAGTAATGGGCTTAATGGGGCAGAAGTTTCAAAGTATTTTAAGTATACTTTGTTGTTCACTTAACAAAGTTAACGTCGCTATGGTGTGGTTTAGTAGGAATAGTTGATGTTGTGAATGGTAGTTGTAGATTAGATTCTCATTTGAAGAATATGTAGCTAGGTTTCGCCACTTGATACATAATGTGTGTAGAGTAGTGAGTTAAGTAGAAATAAAGTCACTATGTTGTCTCTTTGCTTATCCCGCAAAACACTATGTCTTTTTGGATTTTATCTAAATGTATAAAACTTAGAACACTCGATTGAAAATATATCACATACATTAATTTCTATAAGTATTAATATTCATTTACAAGGAAATTCAATTTATAAACAGAATGATAAATGATTTATTATAATCATAGTTGTTTAACCAATACAGAAAATATGTTATGGAGCTATAAAAATTAACCGCACACAGAAAAAATACGACAAAACAAACCAAACAAAAAAGGATTGGCATACATTTGAATTATTACTGAACTCGCTATTCCAACACAAAAAGATCTCACGGTGCGAAATAACAATGAGATATGGATATTTTATCTGTACAGGAAAAATATTATTCTAAATCTGAGATCAAATATTTTAACCGATAGAAATAAAGACTCGTTCCGTTATCGTTAATCTATGGATATTTCAAGCGTTTTAATAAAAGTTAGGCGTATGCGAGCATTTTTTAAGTAAGCTTATTATCAATCTTAATTACAAGTTTTAAGGTGTAATTTAGTACTGTTTCTTCTTTTCCGACTGTAAAATTTGTGGAGCCATCACATATTGACGCAACGAACAATGAATATGATTCATCTTGTTACAAAACGGGCGTATGATTCTATTTTAATTCAATTATATATCCAGGAACTTCCATAAACGATCTCTTACTCAGAAATATGTTTTATAAATCATGTTCCTTTAACTTTACTCGTTTCCTTTTATATTCTTTATCGTTAATATCTTGGTGTTTTTAGTTTTGTTTTGTTTATCGCGGCGATTCATGATATACGCTGTCTCAAGTGGATTCCATTTTATTATTAATGTCAATTGAATTAAGCCAGGGTTGTAATTGTTTTTTAATTTATAATCAGTAACTATAAATTTGTTGTGAAATTTTCAAAATGTAATTTTTAAATAAGTTATTCATATATACAATTTAAGGTTAATTTTCCTCATTAAAAATATTGTAATTCTAATATTGGAGATAAGACATCAATTGACGTTGCTATTAACATACGAACTTGTAGACATTCATTAATAAAACCAAAGTAGGTGGTTACAGTGTGTGTCAATAGCCAGATCTTTGTCCGTACGTACTTATCGCCCCGCCTCATTGCCTCTTTCATAGCGCTATGAAATTTACTATAATATCCCACCATTATACTTGGACCTCCAGAATCTATACGTGATCTTAATAAACCAATCAATACTATGTATCAAGTTGGCTCAGACGCATGTGGTGAAAGACATGTTAACGTTACTGTTGTTGATTTGGAAGGTAAACTTTAACTCGACGCCATAAAGCTTACGATAGTTTTGGAAACGAAGAAATTTAGTGCCTATAAGTTGGTGCGTATAACCGCATTTACATTTTAGAGATGCTCGCAAGGAATAAATGTCAATTGAGATGGAAGACCGAGCGCGGATGCGAAGAATTGATGATGCAGTTATTGAACTCGTTGATAATAATCTGATTCTAGATGCAAGGGGAAATAAACGTGCTCTTATTAGAAGTATATTACTTCATTGTGCGAGTGAATGACGACTGCTTTTTGTATATACGATTTAATTTATAATTATAAAATATTTTTGAAAGGTATAGGATACTTTCAATTATATTCAAATGTCATGGAATTGTAAAACATTTGTTTTTATATGATGTTGATATAGATCTTGTAACCTTAATAGGAAAATGCTAATTTAATTAAAGTATATTTTGCGTTGTCATATACTATATATACACTTAAACACAATTCTTATTGCCGTTTGTTTATAAAAATAAAAGAAACAATATAAAATCATTCCAAAAAATCTGACAAATTATCTTAGACCGATACAGGTATGTAAGTGCAGTAAATCCATCAAATTTATCTTAAAGTCAATCGCATATTCGAAATTTCAAATTGATTATTAGGCAATCGTGCACAAAGTTTTCTATTTGGTAGTTGAGGTCTGAAACAATTAAGATTAAGTGATACCTCAAACCATTTCAAATACTGGTTATATACTGTATTTATATAAACAAATATTAAAATATAAACTCTATTTTAAAAAAATATATATTTTTCAAATGAAACATAATTAATGTAAGTTCAAGGAGGTTAGACAAAATCATTAGTCACCTTCAATTCTATTGATTGGTATATTGTATTAAAATCAAACCGGTAGCCGTTTAAACATATACCTGGAAGGACACACCCGATTATCTGTATAAGACTGTGAACTTTCGATCACAACGTATGGTTCCACTGGTTGAATTCAAAAACCATTATATAGAACATTATGAGGACCCCATTGTTTCGGTTGAATGAACCAACACAATATCTTATGAAATTTCCTAAAAACCACCTTAGTATTTAGTTTATTATGTTCAACATTATCTGATGCGGTCTCTTGCCCATTGTCTTTTTTGTTTTCACCATCGTCTCATTTTTGTAGCGGCCGTCAAATGAGATGATGTGAATTCACATTTGAGAAAATTAGTTCATAACATCGAAATTGGTTTAAGATCTGTCGGAATTTTTTAATGCTTGATGGACTACGTTTATGGTTATCTGAGATTTTATTTTACGTTTTGAGTTCTTTTGTTGTTTGTAAATTAGAGTCGGTATACAAATATTTTTGTTTGGCTAATGGAATATTTTTTTTATTGGCACATCTCGTCGCGAATATATTGTAGAGATTTCTTTTACAAAAAACTTTTATTTTATGGTTCATGCATACAGCTAAAACAAAGCCCCATTGTTCCAAATTCATATTTCCCCAGCTATCATTCTAATCAAATCCACGAATTAAAGGCAATAAATCCGCTTCACACACGTATCGACGGAACAATACACATATATTATATAGTTTTCGCACAATCACTTACAAAATCGTGAGCTATTAACGCTCGAACCTCGAAACAAGAAACTTAAGAACAAGTGATCTCTCCCTTATTTATAATAACCAGCTCTCTCTATTCCTCGTCTATTATTACAATCACGAGTATTCATGCAGGTATTATGTAACACACCAAATTATCAAGCTGTATGTTAACATCCATTGTGTTGTGAACGCTTATCTACATAAGTATAGGTATTAATTCGTCTTTCAAAACTGTTCTGTAAAAATACGAAGAAGTTATGTTTCGACATGCGTCTACTAGTGTACTAACAGAATAATTCCATTTTTCAATACAATCTACATTGCCATACAAATACAAGTTGAATTGTAGGGTTTTTTATTTTCATGGAATTTTTAAGATGACTATTATCATTTGGCGTTAAAAAATAAAAATTGTTTAAGCCCATTGCACATTCTGCATTTATATAAGATTCTATATACAACAAGTATACTTAGCCAACTCAATAAATTTTATAATATCAGTAGATACAATATTATAGATAAAATCTGGCGTCGTTTAAGACTTGATTTACAAAAACACTTTTGTGATGTAATGTATGTAGACGAGTCAACGATCACTCACAATGGCATAGCCCAGAGTGACTAGGAGAAAACATTGATTAATTACCATAATAATTTATTTGATACTCCAAAACTTGATGTGGGGAGGGGCCGGTTTCACGAGCTAGTTTAAGTTCCTTTTGACTTAAAAACGCCGCTTGATACTCTAACAAAAATAGCTATGATTTGAATGATAGTGACTTGGTTGGTAGTTATTAAATATTTCCTACACGATGAAAACAGTACATTGTTCGTTTGAATATGATGCATGGAGGTGATTTGACTGTTCCAAACAAAAGAATAAGTTTGAAGGAAAAGGAATGGTTGCTTATTGTTGTTTTTGTATTAGCATAATATGAGTATTTTTTTTTTGTAACGTAGAATTTATTTATTTATTTAGGCTTGCTGTCAGCTTTGAATCATTTGGATCAGGCCCGTAAGAACTCTATGCAAACGACCGTGGATTACTCCAGATATGTCAAAAGGTAGGATTTAATGTCATATATAATCTCATTTTTCGTTATTATAATAAAAAAGTATAGAAGAATTGTTTTGATCTAAGATGACGTGATGCAGTGGGACTGCGTTTGAACTTTGACTCTAGACGCGATGATTATGGATTTGATGTTAATCCTGTTGATTGTTGATTTTTATTGTAATTTTCAAAAGTTTGTCGAAAAATCGACGTTTGCTCTCTAGAAATAAATATGAATCTGCATAAAAAATAATAAAGTTTTAAGCATAAAACTTATTTTTGGAACTGGGAATTACTGAATCTAATTAATTCGACTATAGCATCTTATCTAGAAACTTTTAAATAAGACTATAAACTAGACCTTAAAATGATTATACCAAATAATAATTTCATATTTTAATTTAATATATGTATTTAATATTACAGATACAGTTCAACACTAGAATGTGGATCGTCGTATTGCAAGGACTTGGGATACAGAGAGCACTTTCATTGCATGGACTGTACTGCTCGAGTTTTTTGCAAGAAGGAGGAGATGATCAGACATTTTAAGGTAACTATTTTTGTTTCATTTTAAAATATAATGCTAAAGTGGGAAACGGAGTGTCTTAACACTGGGTTCCCTCTGCCTACCCTGCTGTGTGCTGGATACAGCGTAAAGCTGATTTAAAATAACTTTATTATATTGCCTTTTATAAACAGTATTAATTAATAGTAAAATAGTTACTTGACAGTTTTATATTATTTATATTCTATTTTCATTTTAGTGGCACAAAAAACGCGATGAATCCCTAGCGCACGGCTTCATGCGCTATTCTCCACTCGACGATTGCTCCGAGCGATTCACCGACTGCCCTCACAACCGGAGTCAAACCCATTACCATTGTATACAAGATGGCTGTGATAAGGTAAGACATAGTTTAGGTTAATAAAAAAATATAAATATTAATAATTAATGCCTTATATGTGAACAACATGATTATGGGTACAACCTTCTCATGGGTTACGCCGTACTTTGTTTCCATAGCGAAAAATTGAAAATAATTCATTCCGAATTACTTTCATTTGCTCTATGTATACAGTGTCCCGAATTCATGCTAAAAGCGGAGAATGATGTCATAACAGTGTCTTAACACTGGATTCTCCTTGCCTTTATATTATCCTACTATATACGAGGAAAAGCCTAAATGAAAAAACCGTACCATATCTCAAAATAAAACCAAAAACATCCCCCGTACAGGTATACATATCAACGTCAGACGTACAAATGCACGCGAACTACCATCGCAAGGACTCGGCGATACTACAGGAAGGCTTCCAAAGATTTCGTGCTACGGAGAGCTGTGCGGCGCCACATTGTATCTTCTCTGGGCAAAGAACCACACACTTCCATTGCAGGCGACCAGGGTGTACATATACGTTTAAGAATAAAGCTGATATGGGTATGTGTTGAGATGTTTTATAATATTTTATGAATCGATTTTATTTTACTTATCTATTAGAGAAAATTAAAAATAAAATTTTGGTTAGTGGAGGGTGATTTTAAAAAGTAAAATAATGAAGATGTGAAGTGGTGCTAGTGAAGATTTCATTGTTACTTAAAATTTAATATCCACATTCTTAGAAATATAGTTATTTAAAATGCTTAAATATTTTTTTGTTATTCACAGAAAAACACAAAACCTACCACATCAAAGACGAAGCCCTATCCAAGGATGGCTTCAAGAAATACATGAAAAACGAGGCCTGCCCGTACCGAGACTGTCGCTTCAGTCGCACTTGTAACCACATACATTGTATCCGACCACATTGTAATTATGTCTTACATTCAAGCAGTCAGATCTTTACACATAAAAGAAAACATGAGAGGAAGGAACAGGAAATGAGTTTTGGGTAAGAGATTCTATTGACATTTAGTAACAGCATATTAAAAACCTAGACTTATATAAAAATATCCCAACATAATTAATTTCTAAAAGAATAGCTTATAAATAAAACTTTACTGTTATGCATAAATATCACAACTTATAAAATACTTTCTGAAACAATAGCTGATAAATAAATATTATTTCAGATTGCCTACCTCCATGATACAAAACGCCCTGATGCAGCAAGGAGCTGATCTCAGCTTGTACTCTCCCGGGAGTAATCTTCATGATGATGATATGTCCAGCTCAATGATGGACAGTGAATATCCTTATGTAAGTATTTTTATATATTTCAACAGAAAATTAAAATGTACGACCGTAAATGCGATAGTTGTAGATCCTGACTTGGAGAAAAAAATGATATTTTAATATTTTTTCTTGGTTTTATTAACTGGTAAGGCAAATATTGTACCGTCCTAAATTGAGAGTAGCTAGGTCTCATTCTATATCCATTTTATAACAAAACATATGTAAAATTGAAAAATAAATGTAAAAATATTTACAAAATAAGCATACCTACATAATGTATGCACATAATAGTATATGTTTAAGAATATCTGAAATTTATTTTCAGAACCCAGCTCTGGTAGAAGAGGTCTCAAGGAAGTACATAGAAACTTTTAATGGTGGTAAAGACGCCGAAGACAAATGCAGCAAATGCAGTGGATTCAACAAACACTACCATTGTTTGGTTGAAGGCTGTAAATTGGCTCATAGGTAAGTATTTTCAATCTATGATAACATAAATTTATATTATATTATTTAAATTTTATCTTGAAACTAATGAAAGTTTTTTTTTGTATTTTTACGATTCTTTTGGAAGATTTGAATAAATAGATTTCATTATTTTAATCTTAAGTGGACAATGATAATAATGACAATGACTTTTAGAGGTGAAAACATTTTATGTAAATAAAAATAATCATATAGCAAATTTTCATACTTATTCCAGTTGCCACAACACCATGATAAAACACGTAATGGAGCATGAGCAGCAAAACCAGGTGACTGAAGCATACTTTGTGACATACTCCCGCCACAGCCCCTGCGCCAGCTCCGCTTGCCAACATATTAGAGACATTACACATTATCACTGTACTTGGGTAAGTCTTCTTTTCTTAATTGCTTTATCTTGTTAGGGGCCGTTCAAGTATTACGTAAGCACTGTAGGGGGGCGGGGGGTCTTGGGTTTGCTTATTTTTGACGTTTTCAATTAAATATTTCTAAGAGGATTGCTTATTTTTGATGACATAGGTGAGGGGGGGAGGGGGGGTCAATAATTGCAAAAAAACTGCTTACGTAATACTTGAACGGCCCCTTACCAGAAAATATTTCATTCCTCCTAGTGGGAAATAAACTTCGCAACCGTCGCTGCTTAACTAATATAAGATAAACAAATAAACCCGGCTTAGGTATATATTTTCTTATAGAACTATGTGTTCTATAAGAAAAAAAAAATTAATACTTTAATACATGAACATAGAAAATAAAAATAATAACACAAACACTATTCTTTCACAGGAAAATTGTGGAGCCGTAATATTATCATCTGAGGACCAACCATTCAGACGTTTGGAGCATCATCGCCAACACGCTTTATTAAGTCCAATGTCGCCAAATTTGGCTGCTAGATTTGCTCCCAACTTTACTCCTCAACTATCAGCTCAATTACATCCAAATATGGCAGCACAGCTTGGCCAAGTACCAAGTTTGCCCAACTTACCGCCAAACTTGGCACAATTGGCCCAAATGGCGCCAAATTTGACGTCACAATTGACTCCCAACTTACAAGCCCAGTTAAGTCTTGGACCCAATCCTGGTATTGTGCCACAACAAGTGAATCCATCAAGTTCCTTGGATGAGATGTTCAGTAGAAAACGGGGAAGACCACCGAAAAATCGCGTGGTTGAAGTTTGGACAGATAATGTAAGTGTAAATTTTAAAAAATACCAAAAAAGCAATTTAAAAAACAAAACAAATTAATCTCTTAATAAATCTTAAAATTGTATAATGTTATTATATATTGTTTTTTATATCAGGTGACCCCACAAGCTATCTTCACATCCTTCAAGCTACCCAAAAGCAATCAAATACCTCCTGTGATACATTCACCTGTTATACCCAATGTTGAGGAATTTCCTGTAAGTAACTATAATATATTCTAATAATTTAATGACTTTTTAAGTGCTTTTAATTAATTTATTCTTAATTATGGGATTACTTCAAAACATTTTAAATAAAAGTGTTTCAAATTACAAAAGTTAATAATATTAAAAAAAATACAATTCAAATGTTAATTAAAAAAAATAATCTAGTTAACGTAATATATTTTCTTACAGCGCATCAGATTCCAACACTTTGAAGTTTTCACAACTCCTGACGCTTGCTCACAGTTCTATCCTAACTGTCATTTGAAGTCCACTCGACTCCATCTCCATTGCTTCAACTGTAGCTTTATAGCTGAAACCCATTACACTATGGAAACACATATGAGAGAATCTCATTCTGTCTCCCCTCTATTAGAAGGCTTTGATTTTTTCACTTCCTACGACCAATGTGGTGGTAAAAGTTGTTTTAAAAACCAATTAAGATCTCATTTCCATTGCATCCAAGGCAATAATTGTCCAGCAATTTTGACTCAATATTCAGCTTTAGTGACTCATAAGCATATGGCAGTGAAACATGAGATTGAGAAGGAATTTGAGGAAGCTAAAGATTATTCTATTAAAGAAAGAGCATCAGCAGACAGTGTGGGGTCCATGAAAGATCAAAGTGAATATCCACCTACAAATTTCTGTATTAAGAGTGAATTTGAAAGAGAACAGGATAATGTTTCGGGTAAGTATTCTTCCTGCATAGATTCGAATTTATCAGTATTTATATGAAAATCCATATATATATTTTTTAGATAACTAGCTCAATTAACTCTTGGAATCCATTTAATCTTTAACCGCCATTATTTTCAGTAGTAAAAGCGACGGGAACGTTCTATCCATCATCACACCTCCGAAGCAATACATCGTCACCCCGAAGTTCATACGAGTCTCCATCAAAAGAAATTAAACAGAGAGATTTCGAGCAGAAAAAATTCGAAACTAAGACAAGCGGACCAACGATTCCGCCATCTTGTCACGATCAAACATGTCCATTAAATAAAAGTGCAGGAGGAATGAATTTACATTATCATTGTCCTAATTGTACACAAGCGTACGTGGATTTGAAGCTGCTCTTCAGTCACATGGTCAAGAAACATAGCAATATGGAGCCTGCACCTATAGGGTTGGCCGCTACTAAGGTGAGTTTTTCAAAATAAAACTTTTTCCATTCTTGTATAGTTTAACAAAGGCTTTAATAAATGTTCGAAGTACTGTCGATTAAAAGGTTCGTTCCAGTATTGTGGATTAGAAAATTTGATAATCTAATTTAATCAATAACTAAATTATGCATTCTTTACTAATAATATTTAAAAGACAGAGGTAGTAATATTCACGCCGTAATATACAGTCAGTATCTCTCTCTAAGTTATTATATCTTTGTTATAGGAGACATTGGAAAGGGAATATCCTGAAATATCTATTTTACCATCAACCGCGTCGTCCTCTAACACACAAGCTCCTTCACCGAGCCAACGACCACCTAATCCTGCTGAACAGGTAAGAATATTAAAATTATTCGAAATTCACACTAATATAGGCCTTATAAGGCCAGAATAACTAAGGGTGAACTTTAACTAGGAAAAAATATCAGTTCTGACCAGTGTACATGTAAATTAGAAATTAAAGATAACCATATTTAATTTTTAAGGTTCAAGCAGTCCAAAGTCTCCTCCTCCAGCAATACTTAGCGGGAGGTCGTAAAGGCAGCTTACAAGAACAATTGAAGATACAACAACAGTACACAGCATCTCTTGCTGGGTTGCCGGGGTTGGCACAAGTGGCGTTGTTTTCTCAGGGGTAAGTTCTAATACATTTACTTATAACCTGATTTGTCATTGTACCACATATAATTATCACACCACTTTTGTAGCGGTAGTATACGGCTTACATTATTTAAGTTAGAATCTAGTGTCTTAAAATTTTAAGCAATAATTAACTATTAATCACATTTTGCGCCTATTTTATATGAATATATGAATATGTTTGACAAATGTTTGAAAAATTTATGATATATTATTTATAATTGCCGTTTAATTTTGCTCTAAATCTTATACATGAACGAGTGGAAAACAGTATAACAGTCTTTATTTTCATCCAGTATATCAAGAAATTATTTTGAAACAGTAATATAAGTTATAGAATATACCAATTAACCTTATTTTTTAGTGGTTCCGCTTTCCCGTTATATCCAACGATGCTGTACCCTCCAGAGCTACTTCTAGAACAAAGTCTCCTTCAAGGCCACGGAATGCCACCTGGAATGGATAAGGAGGCTGAACTTATTGCTAAGACGTGAGTATATTTGTGTAGAATGTAGTGTTTTCGTTGATAAATCACATTGATAAATCTGAAATATTTTTAATTCTAATTCCATAAATATTAAAATTTAAAAAATTAACCTAATATAATTTCCATTGTTAGCAGACGCACGCACACCCCGAGAGGTCCTCACATGAGGGTGTTGAAAGACGAACCGATACCTGAAGGCTACTTACGGTTCAGATTCAATGAGGATTGCGCTTACCAACAATGTGGTTATAGGTAAAGAAATTAAATTTATATATAGTATATATATGTTTCTATCTCTTTTTCTAGTTTCACGTTGTATCCTGCACAATACACATCGAATATAGAGAGGAAACGTAGTGTTAAGGCACACCGCTCTTCCCGCACCGTTAATTCTTAAAACATTACTTGCTTGCTTGAAATCAACCCAGCGCATTGTCTTCGTATCAGAGCGAGAAAATGAAAATAATTAATTCCCTGTATAATGAAAATAATTAAGGTGATAATTGAGCCCAGAACCGTCGCGTTTTTGGTTAGTCGCTATGCCGCTGCACCACGACGGCCTTAAATATTTACCGCTCTTTTTTTATATAATATTGTTCTATAAAGCATCGTATTTTCTCACCAAATATGACATTTCACGTATAATTCAAAGAAAGACTATGTAACTTATGCATGATATTTTTTTTACTTTCAGGGAGCATCAAACTCATTTTCACTGCACTAGAAAAGACTGCGGCTACTCTTTCTGTGATAAAACTAGATTCGTCCAACACACAGCAAGACATGAAAGGTACAATCATCACTACATTGTAATAAATCATTTCAATAACTAAAGTGTACAAATCTATTTACGGATTGAAATACATATCTATCTATATACATATCTACTTTTAGTTTTTTTGTTTTCTATAAAAAAAATATAAAACCTTTTTTCCTATACACATTTATCCAATATCCAAAATAAATAGTAATGAAGATATTTTTAGGCAGAAAAAAAAATATCCCAAAAAAAAAATATTTAATTTATGATTTACTAACTTTGTCTCTCTTTTAATTTGCAGACTCGACACTCTAATGGGCGGTGACTTCCAGCAGTACCGCGCCAACGTGTACTGCCAGCGCCCGGAGTGCCCCCACGCCTCTACTTTCGGTAAGCATTGTTAGTGAACGCACTCTCTTATTTTTTTAAAATATTATTTAAGGGTTTCATGATCTCTTAATTTTTTTAACATTTTTTGTGTTTGATTGTTTTTATCTATACATACGAGTATATAGTATACATTGCTCAATGAAATGTATGAAAATAATAGTGACTTCATATATTCATGTCATACAATATTATTATTTATTCTCGAATCTTTCGTCATAAAATTTTAACTTATAATATAATCCTCAACTGTAATACAATCCGCTAGACCTTCTGTTTAAATATGAAACATACATAATGCAAAACTTCTGCGTTCCACTTAACACGCAACCTCTCGAAAATTGGGCGGTGCGTGAAGATCAGACTTTCTTATCCTTCTTGCTTGCCCTGCTGAAGCTAAAGAAAACTAAAGACAAGCAGTTAAAATAAAAACTAACCAATTTTTCTATTTACAGGGACAGGACAAAACAAAGCGTCTCACTTCCACTGTCTCAAGTGCGACTTCGTTTGTACCGATACCAACAAGGTGGTCGCCCACCGACGCCAGCATCAGAAACTCGATAATATACAAGCTGCTGGCTTCGAAAAGTTCCAGCCTAGCAAAGGTAAAGGTAAAAAAAGGTTCTTTTATTCCGATTAAATTATTCTTTAAAAGAAATTATAATGATTTTGATAATTTATTATTTAGTATAGAAATAATTTTTGAATCTGAACATATGGTTTTTAATGATGCCTATTGAGAATCACTTCTATAATCAATATTATGATTTCGTTATTTTTTTTTTTAATTTATTTTAGTTTAGTTTTTTTTTTCTTTAAATTTAAAATTACCTTAATAATAAAAAAAAAATCAAATATTTATTTTTTATTATTTTAAATTCAGTCTTATGTAAAATTCAGTTTATCATTTCTCAAAACATTTTTATCTTTCAGGTTGCGGCTATGAACCTCAATGTATCCACAGCAAGAAACAAACCCACTACCACTGTTTACAGTGTGGGTTCGCTGTTCTCGGTCTCTCACAGATGACGTCACATAAGTACAAACACCAGGAAGCGAACCTTGGGCCTTCTACTAGTGCGATTAATTGACAATATGAAACCAGAAAACATACGAAATGGACTGCTATGTATTAAAATATTCGTTCAAAATATAAAAAACGTGATTCTTAAAAATCTTTAAACTTATTTGAATAACAATCAAAAGTAACAAAAATATATACATTTATAATATAGAATTTACTAAATAATTGATAAAAATTACATAATTATAAATTATATTATCAATAATGAATGCGATAAAAGAAATAGGAACTAGAATGTTCCCTTGTGGTACTCCAAAAAAAATATATCGACAAATATTTATTATATAGTCCTTGAAATTGTGCCTTAGATGCAAAATAGTTTCTGACATTAAATTTTAAGAAGGCAACGTTGTGCCAAAATATGTATACACAAAAAGATTAATTAAGAAATAAATTATAAAAAATAGGCAAAAAATGAAATCGCGTGGAGTTGTATATACGTTGATCATTTATAAGATGATGTTTTGTGACAACGGTTCAAATGACAAGTGATTTTAGTAATTATAAAGTGTTTCTTCATATTTATTGCATTTGTATTATTTAATTTGTTTTTAGAAACTAAAGAAAACAAATAAAACAATTTCACAAAAATAATTCTAAGTAATTGATGAATATGAAGAAACATTAATTAAGTGCATGTTAAGTGTGTATCCTAAACCCAGACCAATGTAATGATAGTTTATATGAAAAATATTTATATTTATTATTTCCCCATGAAAAAAAAGACATTTTTACGAATAGTATTATTAATTTAGGTTTCGTAAAATAAATGAAGGCAATAAGAAATTGGGTTAAGAACGCCATTTTGTGCCTCGGAAATAATCATGACAATATTGAAAGTTGAAATGGTTTGCGATGACACCCTAAAGAGATTGTAGTTTCTATAACGCTTTATAAAAGTTCCGTTTTTAAACAAATATACCAATTTATATCTAAAATCATCGTAAACTATTTCAATACATTAGTTTTTACAAGAAATTATTAAGAAAAATAAAAAGAAAATCAAAATATTTAAAATGAAACCGTCAATTTTATAAAATGTAAATAAGATTAGATATATGAGATAAAAGATATGTTAAATTCTAATTGTTATAATTATAATATGAATTTGTATAGATATTGGTCTACAGCAGTAGCTCCGTGTCCATGAGGTAGCCATAAAATGCCATATATGATTTTTTTTATTAAAAAATAAATTCTATAATCAGATCAGTATTAGATTTTCATAACCTTTGCATTCCTTTTTATTCCCGGATAGTTTTTTCGTTTTCATGTTAGTTTTAAACAGACAGACAGACTGTTACATGTACATGCTCCACGGTTTTATATTATGATGTTGTAACTGTTACCTTAGGATTTGTAAAATCACTTCTGCTACTATATTCTACTTGCGAATTGTAAAAAAGACAATACTACTACTATTAATTTAAAAATCATAACTTATTATCTATTTCTATATAGTTTATATGAATTATAAAAAAATACTTATTTAATATAATTATTTTTTATTTTCTACTACGAAATCAATAGATTTCAATATTTTTTCCGTATACGAAATGGATATAATCATAAAATTTTAACTAGAATATTTAGTTTTAAAAGTTCATCAATTTAAAAAATAAAACTAATCTTATGGTAACAGTACTATATCTACCATTCCTAGCTTGTATCAGTATTTTGTATAGAATAAGCCCTCCTCTATCGTTCCTAAACACAACTAAAAATACAATTATTTTAGTAATATCATCATTCATATTATTTTCTTTGTTAGTTTCTGTCCTTAATGATAAAGGCCGTGCCATATATTTAGTCATCATCAAGTTATCTATACTTTTATTTTACACTAGTAAGTGTTCATTATAGAACAATTTGCATTAATTTTATTTTCCTTGTGAAATTCTCAAGTATATTCGTGTACAAAACATTATTTTACTTAATTATTAATTTCTTTAGCATTTTTATTTTCATTTTCAATTGTATTTAAATCGTTTTGTTCATGAAAATACCCAGGTATTATGAAAACTTTTTAAATTCTCAAACTTTGCAATACTTTTATCGGTTGTTATCTTTGTTACGTTATCTAATTTTATGTTCGCGTTTTTTCTTTATATTATTCCCTATCATTTACGTTTCATTTCACATTTATTACTCGTGTATTTATGTATTTAGTATTAAATAGTGTAAATTATTATTAATTAAATTAATTTAATTTTGCTCTATCGATTACAGTATCTGGATTGTTTATTAAAGTAAAGTGTTTATGTGGTATTATTATGTTGCGTACAAAATGCCTTTACATATAAATAGTATCCTTGTATCTAAATCGAATTACTACTGTAGCCGTTTGTTTGAGATTACAATCGATTGGTATGAAAAATAGTTTAGTGTTGTTTACCTCATGAGTTTTAGGTATTAAATGAGAATATATAATGATTTTATCGTTTTCTTTATCAATTCCTAAGTCTAATACTATAAATAACCTGTTTCTCTTGTGAACTGTATTCGAATTTTATGTTTAAATATTTATCAATTTTTATTTTCATGTTCAAGTTGACATACAACAAATAAAAAAATATAGTGGAAAAAAATGGAGTCATTCGTCATAAATCGAGTAATCTATTGACTCGAAAAGTATCGACTAAGCTTGATTAAAACAGGAGTCGCGGTGTCTCGAAACTGATGATCTTATAATAGATAAGTTGAAAAGAAGGAAAGACCGTATCATTCATATATATTTATTAAAATACAACTTGTGAATAGAAAATATTAACGTTTTTCATGAGTTAGCATAATTATAAAATTATATTTTTTTATTTATTCCGATCTATTGTGACTCGAACTTGCATATCGTTTCGTAGGAGAACGTGACTGATAAAAGTTGACAAGCTCAAGTGTGTGGGCGTATACTCTCACGCTGTTTGAAATGTACTACAAATATAATTTTGTAAATTAAATTTAAAAAATATATAATAGAGTTCATACTATCCACAATTAGCAACATACCAATATAATAAGTTCCCCATTTTCTGCCGAATTCTGTAGGCATTGCGTGTTAAGTGGCAGAACTCAACGCCGCGCTTTGCCTCGACACCAGAGCGAAGAAATGGAAATATAAATTTAAGTAAATACTTCATCCCCTCGAGTGGGATCGAACCAACAACCAGTCGGTTTTACAGTCACACTTTGTGCCACTGCGTCACGACTGTACTTAAGTAAGATTGTAAAATCTTTAAAGTTAGCTAAAATTAACATAAAAAGTACCCTCTTTCTAACAAGAAAATTTTTTTTAAAATCAGTTCACAAATGACGGAGAAATCAATCAATCAAAAATAAATATTATATAATTAACATATATAGAACTTCCTCCTTTTCGCAAAAATAAGTCAGTTAACAAACGATTTTATCTCTGTAGTATCAAAATGATGTTTCAATTTAAAAAAATGTCAACTTCAAAACTGTCATAACACATTCTAACAAGTACCTACGAAAGTTGCAAAGCTCCACAAACGTTTCTATGAACCTCCCGAGTCAATTACCTAAAGCCTATTAGCACTCTGTCAGTCCGTCCGATTGACATCAACCCATTCAGTATTGAGTGCAAATTGATTTATCCATAGACTATAGGTACATCTAACGATGGTTTCCTGCTGGTAATCTAGATAAAAGGTGAAAATTGAGATTTTGTAATAAAATGCGAACTGTGCAGGACATATTTATTTATTTATATATTATCTTTATTTATTTATAAGCTTCACGCTGTATCCCACACACACTAGAGTACACAGAGGGAACCTGATCTCCTGAAACGAATGAGGAATCCTGATCTGATCTCCTCGAGTGGGGATCGAACCCACAATCAGTCGGTTTTACAGTCACACCTCGTGCCGCTGCGCCAAGACTGGCCTCAATATATATTATTGGCCTTTTTATATATTATTATACACAATTTAATATTTAAATGAAAGAAATGAAAGAAATAATAATAACTAGTGGGCGCGCGCAGCTTCGCCCATTTATTTGCACCCTTAGGGGTGAATTCTAATAAAATCACAAATCACGTGTTCAATTAAATATTTTTAAGTCTGAATTTCAAATTTTATAAAAATCGGTGCCGATTTAAAAAAAAATCCATACAAACTTTCAACCCCTATTTCATCCTTTTAGGATTAAAAAAATCAAAATCCCTTCTTAGTGGATGTCCAGATTACAAAAATAAACATCTGTCCAAATTTCACGTTTCTACGCACAGCGGTTACGGCTGTGCGTGCGTCTTACCTCAGTCAATCAGGTACATGTCTTTTTGTATATGTGATAATCAACTTCGAATACAGCCATTTTTTTTCCACACAACCTTTGAGTTAGGAAATTTACATGACAATATAGAATAAGTGGTGTAAAGAACATACATATCATTCTAAATCCTTATACATAAACATAAAACACATACTATTATAATATAATAATACATATAATAATGCCATTTAAAATGTCTGTCGCGCGAAGTACTGGTTTCAATAAAAAAAAATTGACTGACCAACTCCTTAACGTAATTTACTTTTAACAGAAAACAGCTTAGGGTAACCTAATATGTTATTAAATATTAATATTAATAATGATTTTGACTTTTTATTGTTTATAATCATTGATTAAAATAGAGTTATGATATTGTATAGAATTCATGGAGTATATAAGTCTGATGATATGACTTTTAGATTTAGATATTGAAAAAAACAAATACACTGATATAAGATCAGTAAATGTATTCTAAAAGTTCTTCCAAAATATTATTAATAATTTTTTAAGGTTTTTATACTACTTATTTAAAAAAAATACTAGGCAATAATTTTATTTATCTAAAGCTAAGCTAGTTCCAAAATAAATTATCCGCGTAACAATACAGTTTTTATAGTAATAAATATTTGAAATATATGTGAAATTGTTGTGAATATGAAAAATGAATGTTTATAACATTACTCAGGGTAAAAATCCTACACACAACTCTAGTTGTGTCCTGTCCAACGACGCCGTTCGTACAACGGCATAAAATAATATTAAATATTGTCTTTCTACCGTCTTTATATTACTCATTTGGTGCAACAATGACGTATTTGCACTTTTAAGGAATATTATTGGAGAAGCAATTTAAAGAATACATATAATATTTACATATGTCATGATGTTGTATCAAGTTAGAGATATGCCAATATTGCATACAAACAAAACTACTAATACATCTGCATATTACGTACTTTATGAACATAACAAAATAAGCAAAGTAAACTTTGTAGTAATCCTATTTTTAGCCAAGTTCCAAAAATATCGGTTAATACAGCTGATAGCGGTTAATATCGGCTTATACTGTTTAGTGAATGTGGGCGTCATTCGTGATTGTGATGATGTTTGCTAAAATGAAATTAATATTTTATATACAGAATGTATGTCTCAATGGAATAGATGTCCCACTTTCTATAAATATGCTATTTACAAAAATAAAAATTAAGAAGACGTTTTTAAATACATTACTACATGCGCCCCCAACTCTTTTAAAACATTATCTGTTACGCTAGACGAATGTTTTTCTCTTTTGTGAGCGAATATATTTGCAGCGGACGCTAAAAAAGTATGCAACAATAACTGATTTTTTGTATTTATTTTTCAGAAAATTTAGAAGATCATTTATCCCAAGCTGTAGCAACAGTCGCCGAATTTTCAAAGGATAGATGCCCTAAGGCCTGCTTTAGCATGCATATAGATAGAGCCTCGTCAAAGACTTTTATATCAATTTCGTGACTATATTAATATTTACTAATGGACCTTGAAATATGTTTATCTATAAATATCGACAATAAGCGTGTATTAAATATTAAAACCATGCCTTGATTGATCGGTAGAGTGATACATGAGCCTAGTAAAGAATACGTTTCAATTACTCATAAAATTTTCAAAAAATATCAGTCTAAATAAATAAATAAATGCTGAACTGACTCTACCACGCTATTTCATATTTGTGGACGTCATCTCATCTGGAAGGTTGCAAACACATCTCTCCATGAATGCCGATTCCTGTATATCCAGGGTCAATCTTGAAGATCTGTCTTCTGTCTCTAAATCTGGGTTTAATGTTGTCTGCTCGATACCCATTGGGAAGAGTGATTATATTTTAATCATTTTCATGTTCTTGCTTTAGTAGACAAAGCATGACGTTGAGTTCCGTCACTCATAATGCCCTGAAAAAAAAATGGGTAGAACGTGTTGAACGGAATATCTTAACAATAGAAAAAATATATACTTTAGAATTAAAATAATTCTTACAGTTTGAAATTGGTTTAAAATGAATTAGGCAAGTATACCTATTAGCAAGTCTCTCTATTCTTCACTTCCCTCTTTATATCAAAATATTTGCGAGATAAAACGTTACACTTGTTACACAATCATATATTAAAAAGTACTTTAAGACATAGTAACATTAAGAGATACATTTACTCCAATATACTAAGATTATAAATAAAATCTTTGATTTTCACGATTATTACACATTTTAAATGAAACAATTTAACTACAACAATCGCTAGTATTTAGTATTATACATTTTCGGAAACCCGACGTTTCGAACACTTTGTAGTCCGTGGTAGACTAGTGGTATTCGTCTGTCAGTTGATATAATTATTATATCAAATTACCGCCGACTACTTCTTAATTGCCTGGCGTACTGCTCTGGATTCTGGTATCTTGCCCTCTGGTATGGTGGATTTGAGACTTGTGGTGGATAGTTCATTTATCGAGTAATTACTATATCCCACCACGTTAGACGTTTCAATGTGTCCTAATGTATCTCAGATCATGCTGACCTCGGGCACTTAGGACCGTATTTATAAATCACTCTGAAGTCTGAGATCGATCTTTAGATTCAGTTTCCATTCATAGATATATAATTTATCGATCAAAACTGCATCTCAAAATCTATCTCAGACTTAGCAGAACAGTTTATAAATATGGACTTTAGAGTGTATCATATACAACTCTTAGCTATTTCCATCCACTACTATGATTTATAATCATATGTATAAATTCGTTCAGCTAAGTTGCGATTGAACCCAAGACCGTCGCGTATAACAAGACAAATATCAACTACGCCACAATATAGTTTAAAATATTAAGCTTCATATTTATGGCCAATAAATTGGATATGTGGGCTCGTATATAAGCTCCATACTACGTACTTGACGAAAACGTAACATTCCGGATGGCGGTGATTGTCCAATGACGTGTCGAAAGCCAAAACGTGTCGAAATAAAGTGTACTTTTTAGTATAAATAAAATTTATATTATTGTTACGTTTTATTTATTTAAATTATATTTAAATTATAATTCTTAGTGTTTAAGTATCAAATGACAAAGCATGAAAACTCTATCAAAAATTATTAATTAAATTTATCATAATAACATTGTACCATCTAAACGAAAATATTTAACAATTTTATTTCTACTTACTGAACAAAGATAATCTAAGTAGATACTGAGAGATATAAGTGAGTGGTTTAAAAGGAGGATTCATGGAAACAAATGAAACTTTTTATTAGAATTTAAAAAATATTTCAATTAACGATTATTTGAGTAAATTAAGGATAATGAATAAATGATTCTTTTGAAAATACCCATCATGGATATATAATATATATATGTATAAAAAAAAATCTTGATGTCGTTACAAAATCAAAAGCACTGTAATCTTAAAATTATATGTATTAATTAAATAAAATAAGCTGACAATGCCAAATGTATATTCTAACAATTGTTCTAAATATTAAAATCTAAGTTATTATATTATCACGTCACTCTCAAAACAAAATAAACATGAACCTGTGACAAGTTACATTCACAATAAGCATACGTGTATAATATATATCATATTTAACTATACTTTCAATATATAATAAATACTAAACCAATTTTTTACCAAAAAAAAATAGTAATCCATTTCAAGTAAATTTTCGACACCAGACACGTTAGCACTATCATTGGAAACCACTCTCGCCAGAAGCAGCGCGATCGATACACGCCTGCGCCGTACCGGCCGCAATATTGAATGGATCATTCATAGCGCAACTGGTGCCTTAAGAATGAATTCTAGGTTGAATGTACATTTATATATAAATATGTATGTACGTATATTTGTAACGTAGGCAACGTCCCAAATTTTGATATTTTGTACGATGTTTCAGTTTCGTTTCTCAATATCTTTACTGATTCGGACTTTTGTGGTGATTTTTTGAGGTTTTTGTAATTTTTTGAATTGCTTGTAACGAGGACTTGGTACTTATTATACTATATCATTTTCTAATATATTGAGTTCAAATATGTAGTATTTTGGAGTAATTATAAAAATATAACATGGTATTATGAAATAAGTATTAAAAATAAAGATAATTGTTAACAGATGTTTTAATGGGTAGACAGATAGAATGTTATTATAAATTTTTATATTATGCAATATTCGGCCTATGAGTGCTATGCTTTTTGAACTATTCGATAGAAACACTTATGCATAAACAGCTTCAAGTCTTTATTCCGTAGTCATTGATTCGGAGTATTTAGAGGGCTTTCCGTCACATTTTCTATACATTGCTTGTTGAGTGGCTGAACATAATGACACATTTTGTCCCCCAGAACGAGCAAACGAAAATATTATACTAGAACACTTCTGATTATTTTATGAAAAATGCAAAATTACCATTTTTTACGACTTTTCAGGGATAAACGGTTCTGCAACAAAATTACTTAACCACACGAAAATATTGGCAATAACACCCCGTTTCTCAAGATATTATGAGTTGAATGGCGTAACTCAACGCCCTGTTTTGTCTTGTTACCAGAGCAAAAAAAAAATGTTAGAATTCATTCTCTCAGATCCTAATTGAACTCACAACCCTCGAATTTACACCCAGACTGTGTCATCAATGCCTCAATTTAGCTTGGTCTAATTTAAAATTAATTTCGAAAACTCTGTAAGTAATAAGCAAGTATTTTAATAAGTAAGTATTTAGGTTATCTGTATATAGTTCTGAACGTATATTGTTACGTCCCTCCCAATTATACGGACTAGGCAACAGTCCAAATTGGATATTGTTATTTGATGGATCAGTTCTAATACTTTACTAGAGAAAACTTATTTATACCTACCTAAGCATATGTCGCAGCTATGTCGTTAAATTGGCTATTTCATGAAATCATCTATACTTTTGTACTATTATAAATCAGTGTTTGGTTAAGAACACTAATCCCGGGAACTACTGATTTGAATGAAAAAATATATTTTGTATTGTATAGTCCTTTTTCGGAAGAAGATTGTAAATATAATTTATACATGACGTCAATAAACAAATTTTCTCATTGTAGGTGTCTATGGTCAAAGAAATCCATATCAGTTACTTAGTTATTTTTATATTTGACTACGACGTCTATGAAAAGGTCTCTGGGGCTGGGCTCACTCTCAATTTTGACGTTGAATGGTAATATCTATTATATAGTATTCCACAAATATTATATACTTATTCTTACTTTATTTTTTTATTTAGAACGTTTTCGTATAGGTTCCTACTTGCAAAATAGCGTTTATGTGTACTATTAAAATTATAATCGATGTAAGCAAACAACATCTAATTTGTAAGTGACAATTATGGTTTCGACTCCCATCTCGACAACGAAAATGAATTATCTGCATATTTATATTATTTAAAACGATGTCCTGAATATTAATGGAAAGAGAGGGATGTGGTGTCTTGAGAATACGTTCTTTCCGCTTACCATACCTTGTGGGGTTAACATATGTACCTAAAAAGAACTATTTAACACATATTCATTAGTTCAAAATATAACTATGTAATAAAATAATAATAATTGTATCATCATTAAACTTGGCAGCAATACGTAGCTCAGGTAATATGTAGCTCTCAATAATAATATAGTATCATCGAGGTGGTCTGGTGATGGAGCCAGGATCAGAACAGTGGAACTCTTCAGTAGTTACTAGTAAACCTATATATATATTTATATATATTTGAGTTAATGCTCATATAACTTACCTTACTTATATTTCCTACACGGCATTAGCTCACTCCAAGCGAATACGCAAAAATAAAAATCTTTTTTTTAGCTTCACACTGTATACCACACATGGCAGGGTAGGTAGAGGATAGTGTGCAGTAGGTAGTAATCAACTATAGACGACTCTATGTCAAAAAATATATATTAACAAATATATTATGAACTTAATGCAAAAAAATATTATGAAATTGGTCGCAATATTTTATAGATAACTCATAAAAGTCCTATAGGACCCCAATTATTAATGCATTATTCTAATAGATGCAAAAACTTAGCATAAAATGATTTTAAAATATTTAAATTTAAAGAGAGACGTTATTACAGTTTTTTCTTTCAAATATTTGCGGTTATATAATTTTTCAATTTAATTTCACACTTTCATTTCCTCGCTTTAGTAATAGGAAAATGCGCGGTGTTAAGATTCGTCACGTTTTGAAGTGTGGCGAAGTAGTAGTAGTAATAGTGTCTTAACACAAGGTTCCCTATGCGTACCCTTTTATATGCGGGAGACAGTGTTAAGGGGCCGTTCAAGTATTACGTAAGCAGTTTTTTTGCAATTATTGACCCCCAATAATGTTATACCTCGTCAAATTTCAATCATACTAAATATAGACACGTCAATATCTTTAGGCGAAATCGTATAAATTTCATATTTCATGAAACACAAAGTTAACAATATATCAGAATCACTGTACTTCCATTACTTTATTCTTTAGCTTCGCTTTATCCCGCATATGGCCTAAGATCCCATCGTTTAAAACTGTAGGGATTAGATTTTCTAATGAAACTAATATTTAAGAATGATACATGATAGTAGAATAGATTACACTAGGGTTGCCCAAAAAAATCCTGCCGCAATCACCTTTAATTAATGTTTTTCGTAACTCGTTTTTGGAGAAAATTGCACTCATATGTTTTTTATGTGAATCGCACATCATTTGAAAGAAAATCGCATAAGGAATTGGAAAAACAATGGTTGCCAGCTCTCAGTCTGCCGCAAGTCCAAGGTTGCCTGGTTTAAAGAGGTTACTTAATGTGAATATTTGCACTCATGTGTTTTTTTAATGAATTATATATCAAATTAAAGCTTATTTTTTTGTCATCACTAAAACACATGGTTGCCTGGAAAATGGCTGCCGCAAGCAAAGGTTGCCATCATTCGAAATATTTTATTCTGATTCCGTTTGACTGAGAATAGACGATGAAATACGCGATTTGCCTTATGTTTTAAAGTAAAATATTATAAAATAGAAGGTCAATCTTAAAATTAATATTTATTCTAGCTGTTCACCTGTTAAATGAAGATTTTAATCATATTAAGTACATACAAAAAACTATTTAAACATGAAATCATCCTTATTTTTCCATTGAAATAATGAGTCTATGATATTAAGTCTTTGTTAAATCTGTTTTCTAGATATTAATACTCGTTTAAATCGTTATTTTAAAAATACTAAATTATCATCTATATATATAAAACAAGTACCTGACTGACTGAGGTAAGACGCACGCACAGCCGCTGATGGTAGAAACGTGAAATTTGGACAGATGTTTTTTTTCGTAATCTGGACATCCACTAATAAGGGATTTTAAGAAAATTGAACCCTAAAGGGATAAAATAGGGGCTGAAAGTTTGTATGGTTTTTTTTTTTTAATCGGCACCGATTTTTATAATATTTGAAATTCAGACTCCTAAAAATACCCCGTAAGGGTTCAAATAAGCGGGCGAAGATGCGCGCGCCCACTAGTATTAAATAAACGTTTACAAATATCGTTCTATTATAAGGTATTAATTACATAATGTTTTCATAATATAATGTAGGTTGACAATTATTGCAGATATTTTATTTATTAATCAAGAAAATATGGAAAATTACCTCGTTATAAACTCTCAATCTCTCTCTTCGTCCTCAGAGAAAAATATATAATATTAAACATTAAATTTAATTATACTTATCAAACATTAATTATACTTACGTTTTGCATTAGAAAATAATTGAAAAATAAAAATCAAATCAGATTCACGCTGTATCCCGCATACAGCAGGGTAGGCAGAGAGAACCTAGTGTTAAGACACTCCGTTCCCCACTCTCTGCCGAATTCTGGAGGCATTGCGTGTTGAATGGCAGAACTCAACGCCGCGCTTTGCTTCGACACCAGAACGAAGAGATGGAAATATAAATTTAAGTGAATATTTCATCTCCTCGAGTGCGGTTCTTCTTTATATATTTTTTTACAACAATGAACTTTTTGTAACAAGTGATAACCGTGCATTGTGTTACTATTTAAGAAAATGTTACTGTATATAAAAATCATTTTTTGGCGAAACAACAACATAATTTTACACTTAAGACTCATTATTAAATTCCACACACATTTTCGCACAAAAAACAGATCTTCATTTTTGTCGTGTTAACTAAAAACGTCTTCACTCCAAAACGAAAGGTAAGTAACTAAGTAATATGTTCAAAAACATCTCATTTAGCCATCTGCACTGTTATTGCATTTAGAAACAATACATCTACGAAAATAAAATTATTGCATTTTGTTTGCTTTGTATACCACCGCAAAATGTTTATCTATAGTAAAAAGTAGACAACTAATTGATATTTGCCGACTCCTGGTCATAAACCTTAAATAATATTCGGCATTACTGTCGAAATTTCTTAGAATTTATTTGTGATAAATTAATTTTGTTTATTATAATTCTATCATATATATTTCTTTCAATGCAAATTCTTAAAAGTTGCGTGAGAAAAAAAGATTGCGGCAACCGTTATCAAAAAAAAACGAGAAAAAAAAATCATACGAGCAGAGGACAAAGAGAGAGAGAGAGTATATTGAAATGTTATTTTCCATATTTTCTTAATTAATAAAAAAACTTACGCAATAATTGTCGCCCTTCATTATCTTAAGGAAACATGATGTAATTAATACCTTATAATAGATTGATATTTGTAAGCATTTATTTAATTAGATAATTTAGTCGTATTAAAATGATAATTTAAATTAGTATTAGTATTTAGAAAACAGATTTAGCAAAGACTTAATATCATGGGTTCATTATTTCACTTGAAAAATAAGGATGATTTCATGTTTAAATAGTTTTTTGTATGTTCTTAATATGATTGTAATCATCATTTAACAGGTAAATATCTAGAATAGACATTAATTTTAAGATTGACCTTCTATTATATAATATTTTAATTTAAAACATAAGGCAAATCGCGTATTTCATCGTCTATTCTCAGTCAAACGGAATCAGAATAAAATATTTCGAATGATGGCAACCTTTGCTTGCGGCAGCCATTTTCCAGGCAACCATGTGTTTTAGTGATGACAAAAAAATAAGCTTTAATTTGATATATAATTCATTAAAAAAACACATGAGTGCAAATATTCACATTAAGTAACCTCTTTAAACCAGGCAACCTTGGACTTGCGGCAGACTGAGAGCTGGCAACCATTGTTTTTCCAATTCCTTATGCGATTTTCTTTCAAATGATGTGCGATTCACATAAAAAACATATGAGTGCAATTTTCTCCAAAAACGAGTTACGAAAAACATTAATTAAAGGTGATTGCGGCAGGATTTTTTTGGGCAACCCTAGTGTAATCTATTCTACTATCATGTATCATTCTTAAATATAAGTTTCATTAGAAAATCTAATCCCTACAGTTTTAAACGATGGGATCTCCACCTAATATAATAAGCAGAGAGAACCTCCTTTGTTATTCTATTCTCCGCTCTCTGTCTGAATTTCCGATATTACGTGTTGTTTGGTAGAAGTCAAAGGAAATGAAATAATAATTAATAACTACTACTAATTCCCCTGATTGAAATATTAACCTACAACCATAATATCTATGATCAAACAATGCCGCACTGTGCCTCGATTTTCTTAGAAAATAATTCCAGCAGGCCTACTTTCATTATTTACGTTGTTCAAAATATCAAATATATCCGCGTATAAAAGATTATTTTTATCTAACTTCATTTTCTTTATGTACCTAAATATATTTAATAGATATATTTAACCGCTCCATTTGGGATTTTCTCACTACTTACTACATTTATATAGAATTTAGGCGTAATATCTATAATATTTTGTAGATGACGTATGTGTATATGAAATTAAGGTTAAGTTTTGACGACGTAGTAAGGCGGAAATCAAAGTCAAAATCACGCTGTATCCCGCACACAGCAGGGTAGGCAAAGGGGAACTTAGTGTTAAGACACACCGTTTTCCATTTTGCCGCCGATTTATATATACTTATATACATAAGTAATTTAAAAATAATGAAAGGCGCATATCAGGTTGTGGAGTGTTGTAGGTTCCGATGCAGGCTTTCTGAGTTAAAATACTAAAGGAATTTTTGTATCTTTTCTATCGTTTAAAAAAAAAACAAATGAAACCTACTACTAATACCGATAGCTCAACTACACGTGATAGTTGTGACTTCAATTTTATTTCATCCGTAAGAGTCAGACAAATAAAAAATATATACAAAATTCGAAAATTATTTATAAAAAATATGTTATACGTATCACAAATACGATAGCTCGAATGGTTGAAATGCAAATGAAAGTTTTATATGAAGATTACTCCTTGCCAATATATTCGGTGTAATACAGTTGCAACCATAGGCCAGGGGGTACATGATCGATACTATATCACCCGAGCATTGAGCATTGAGGCCGGTCGTGGCGCAGCGGCACGAGGTGTGACTGCAAAACCGACTGGTTCTGGGTTCGATTCCCACTCGAGGAGATGAAATATTTCCATTTCTTCGCTCTGGTGTCGAGGTTAAACGCGGCGTTGAGTTCTGCCACTCAACACGCAATGCCTCCAGAATTCGGCAGAAAGTGGGGAACGGAGTGTCTTAACACTAGGTTCTCTCTGCCTACCCTGCTGTGTGCGGGATATAGCGTGAAGCTAATTTAATTTTAATTTTTAATTCATTGCCTTTTTGTTCACTTTAGTTATATGTAGGCAATTAAGTTGCAAAATTAAAAATATAATTGAATAGTGATAATAAATATTTTAATTTATTTGAGATAATTATGATTGTAAATTAGTCTTTTAAAATTAACACGACTACTTGTCACTAA